>JAIXND010000767.1:7190964-7264218 GCA_023646645.1 Varanus salvator macromaculatus | reverse complement strand
AGAAGAAGAAGAAGAAGAAGAAGAAGAAGAAGAAGAAGAAGAAGAAGAAGAAGAAGAAGAAGGAGAAGAAGGAGAAGTTTGAGATGGATGAGCTCCATAAAGGAAGCCACATCCTTGAATTTGCAAGAGCTGCGCAGGGCTGGCAGGACAAAACATAAGTCAGAGACTAAGGCTTGGCCAAGCCGGATCTTGGGGGCAAGTGACCTTGCTGAACTCCTCACACGGAGGGCATTTTGAAAAAAGATGTAGAAGCAATTGACCGGGCAATCCTCAAAGGAAGAATAAATGGGTTCATGCTATCATGGTCATTCTCTCCCCCTTCTTCCAAGTAGACCAGGACAGGCTGTATTATGTTAAAACCTTTCAGCTAGCCCAGGTTTAAAATACAAAGAAAGAATGTTACAGAAGCCAGTAACGAAAGAAATAGGCAACATTAGATATAAAACAATTAAAATACAAATAAAGCAGATGCAAATAATTATAAGCATAGTGCCATCATTGCTCAGGGCAATCTGCTATGTAGTGAAAGTTAGTTCCTGTTTGAAATTTGGAACTGGAGAATATCTGGTGTAGCTAGAAGGGCAACCTGAAGTCCCCTGGACAGCATCTGGGGGACTTAGGATTTTCCAGATGCCCGTGTCCAAGGTTGGAGACTGTGCTGTGACGTTAAAGCTGGGAGCTGGAGCTCTGACCACCCTCTTGGTCCCATCAGAGCTGCCATGGAGAAGTTGCCATAGCTGCTCTCCAAGCTCAACAGCCATTTAAGAGGAAGAGAAGATGGTGTGTTTGGGGGAGCAAAGAGAGGAGGTGACTGGAAAGGCTGGGATACAAGCTCTTCCGACAGATCTCCTTCTTCCTTCCTTCCTTCCTTCCTTCCTTCACATCTGGAAATGCTCCAGCTGGGTGGGTGAAAGAGCCATCTAGCAAAAATGACCCTGTTGCTTCTCCCACTCTGCATTGGATTCCTGTAAATGTCCAAGTTTGACAAGACCATGCTCTAAACAGACTTTTACAAAGAGGAATTGATGATGTGTGAGCCTCTCCTGGCTTACCTGGTGAACTATCCAGGTTTTGCAAGCATTCCTGGAAAATATTATTTGCTGGCGCCGTCATTATTTGCTTTTCAGCGCCAGGCGAAGACCTTTTTATTTAAGAAATATTTTAATTGTTAAATTATTAATTTTATATTATTTATTATATTTATATATTTTTATTTTTTAGACCTTGAGATGGGCCAGTTTTAAATTATGTATTGTTTTTAAATTGTATTCTTTTGTGCTGTTAGCCGCCCCGAGGCTTGTTTGCAAGGGGGCGGCATAAAAATTTGTAAAAAAAATAAAAAATAAAAATAATAATACTTGCAAGTGCCTCGAGGAATCCTTTGGAAATTCAACAGGATTGCGCTCAGAAGTCTAATTGGTCTTTGTGGATCTGCCCTGCCGCTTCCAAGGGGGAGTTGCTTGTGAAGGGGATTTAACACACGCAAAATCGGAAGGGCATAACAGACCAGGAAAGGTTGTGGTTTATTCTAAGCACCTGGAGATAGAAACCAGATCAAGTTCAGTCCTAAGCAGGACAGGCTTACAAATGATCCTGAGACACCCATGTTCCTTCCACCATCTTAGCAAAGATGAGCATTTAATATCTGAGTGAATTGAACATGTCACCAGTCAAAGGATTCATCCTGGAGAAGCACTTTTCAGAGGTCCCATGGCAGGTACTTTTAGAAATATAGTTGCAGTGTGAATATTATTTCATGGGATGCTGTATTTTTAAAATGGAGATCCATACATTTCAGTGCCCATTGTGCTTTTGGTTTAGATCCATATCTAGCCAAACAAGGAATAAAACTCTTTCCCAACATCCAGAAAATTTGCCTCTTCATTCCACTGGGTTATGTTGGTTGTTTTCCCGGTTTGCCTGATCCTGAAGAGAGAAGGCAAGTTCCAGTTTAAGCCAGGGGAAGGCATCCTGTTTTGAGTGGGAAGTTTGTTGTGTATGTTTCTGATTCTTAAAAGATAAATATATATTATTCAGCCTGCCTTTTTCCTCCTTCAGGGAACTCACAGCATGCTTGCATAAGTCTCTTTTCCATTCTGTCTGAAGCTGTGAGTCAGTGACAGGCCCAAGGACACCCGGCAAGCTTCACGAGTGCCTCAGAGCTCCTGAGTGCCATTCCAACGCTCTAACCATTGCACAATACTGCCTCCCAAAATAGAAAAAATAAAAATTTGCTGTTGAATATCTTTCCATCCTGAGCAACAGCTGAAGCTTTTAACAGTTCACAAAGGTTAAAAATAAGAAAATAAAACAACATGATCAAACATGCTGTTGCATTTTACATCTTTACACTGCTTTCACTTTGGGTTTATATTATAGTTTTAGATTCTAAAGTTTTATATTAACTTTAAAGTGACATTCTAAACCCAAAATAACATTCAGCTGCACTTTAAGAATCCAAAAATACAACAACAGATTTTAAAGCTTGGAAAACCTAGGGGTACTAATGTCGGGGAGAATGAGGAGGCCTTTATGAGCCAGGGCACTGGAAAGGATCACTGGAAAGGATCTTCCACAAATGGGGGCCGCCACTGAGAGGGCCCCGGCCTTAGCATCCCCCTGCCTGACTTCACTTGGAGGAGGCACCCCTTGCAGCCACTCTAGCCCCCCACCCCTTAACTATGACTGTACACAAAAAACCTCTTGGAAATCTCCACCCTGTTTGTAAGCAGAGACATGGAGATTCTTCAAGCAGGAGAGTTCATGGAATTTCTCCAAGGGAAGGAGAAATTCTCCTGCATCAGCACAGCCTTCATTCTGTTTCTCCTACAGTTTATTTTGTTGCTGCCACTGGAAGTGGTACCGGCAGTGACTGAATTTTCATTTTTCATCCTTCACCACGCTCTGCATCAGTCTGGTGTAAAAACAGTGGCCACATACCCTGGCATACACAAACGATGAAGAATGGAGAAAAATATGCATAGTTATCTTCCTGTAGGAGGGTGACAAAAAAGAAGACACTGTGAAATTCTCTCAGAAACGTGTCTCCTGAAGAAATTTGGCTCAGTTCTACCCTTACTGCAAGACGAGCCCCAGGGAAAAGATGTGCAATTCCACAATATTGTATTCTTGAATTTGAGGCTTCACACACCTTCCAAGCAGTTGAAACAAGGAAGCGGCGGATTTAGAAAGATACATCCTTTGGTTGTGTAGGGGATGGTTCTCCAGCAGCAACATGAGGTGCGGCTCGTTTTGCCGTTAGGAAGAGAATTGGATGCTTTAACGCGGCAATCAGATGCGGGGATGTTTACTACGTTGCTGACAACGGCTGGAGCTATTAGAGATGGGAATACCACCCTAGGCTATCTTCTCCCTGCCAGAAGCAATAAGCATCGACAGAGTGTTCAATGGAGAGTAAAATTTAATTAGAAGTGAGTCTCGCCAAAGTCTCCGGCTTTCATTCTAAACATGATACAACCTGACAGTACCTTTGTCCACTCAGAGTGGAAATTTATTATGTGCCAGACTTTAGTAATGCATACCAACTTTTTGCAGGGGATCATGTGCCTTGGGCTAAAAAGAAGCCGTCTTGCAGGGGGCTGGGAATACTATATTTGGGGTTTAAAATATCACTCTTTGAAAAGTCAGCAGAAGAAGACAACCATTGATGTGGAAAGGATCTGTTCCTGAACCTGACCTTTTATTATGCCTTTACAATTTATCAAATGTCTAAGCACTGCTTGTTACACAATGGCATCGGAGTGGCAAGAGTGTTGGAATGGGTGCCAGGAGATCGTGGTCCTAGTCCCCGCTCAGCCGCAAAGCTCACTGGGTGCCTTTCAGCCAGTCACTCTTTCTCAACCTAACCTACCTCAAAGGGTTGTTGTGAGGACTCCAAAATGTGTCCAGCGCTCAACCGCCAAATGGCCTTCTGAAGTCAAGGCTGGGGCTCTGTCCTCGGAGCACCCCTTCCCTCAACCTCACAGTAAGTGTAGTTCTTTCTGCGGATTTCAGAGCACTTTGGTAAGGGCAAAAATGATGCTGAGACCTCACACCTTGTCCTAATTCCCCGGGAAGCCCTGGGGACACATGATAGCATGTCAGCATTGTAACATGTTGTAGCATTATAACCACATTCAAGTTCTCTGCATGCCTTTCTTGAAACGGCATCCTTTTTGTTGCTGCTGTAATTGGATAGTGATTTGATGGTGGCAACTTGGGGGACATCAGAGGCTGCAAACACACTCGAGGGTCTACGTGCAGCCTGGAGGTTTGCTTGTTTATTTTCTTTTCTTTTCTTTTATTTTGAAAATCTGTAGGCTGTCCATCACTGTCATCCACTTGTCGTTCGTAAGGTTGTGTTGCCCCACTCTGCTCCTGTAAACACTGAGGTGCTGCATGTGTTTCTCTGGGTCTATCTATGCAGCACCCTGTAAAGCACATCATAATAGAAACACAGAAACAGAGTGAGTCAAAGGGGTCTTCCAGGGCATCTAGTCTGACCTCTGGCTCCACTCATGACTTGCCTACCAAGTGCATGTCCAGCCTATCCCAAAACCCCCTCACCGATGGGGCCTCAATGACCTCCTGTGGAAGCCCATTCCACGCCCTTGGGGTCCTGACTGTCAGGAAGTGCTTCCTGGCATCCAAATGGGACCTTGGCTCCCTGAGCTTTGCTCCATTGGAATGTGTGCTGTGCTTCTCTGCAGGGGAAAACAGACCTCGACCCTCCTCAGAATGACACCTCCTTACCTGCCTATATGTCACCAACAGATCCCCTTGGAGTCTTCTCTTCAAGTAGGTTTTGCGCTGTCAACTAGGTTTTCCAGGGCACTGGGCCCACTTGCTAAACCACTGGCTTGCCTAACTGAAGTATCTCTTTCCATATACACCTTCCTGGGCCCTAAGGTCATCTACCAAGATCCTTCTCCTGGAGCCACCTCTAAAACAAGTAAGAAACATAGAAACAGAGCGAGTCAGAAGGGGCCTCCCAGGCCATCTAGTCTGACCTCCGGCACCAGCCGGCTCCGCTCATGACATGCCCACCATGTGCATGTCCAGCCTGTCTTTGAACACCCTCACTGATGGGGCCTCAACGACCTCCCGTGGAAGACCATTCCATGCCCTCGGGGTCCTAACTGTCAGGAAGTGCTTCCTGGCATCCAAATTTTGTGAGCCGCCCCGAGGCTGCTGCAAGGGGCGGCATATAAATATTTAAATAAATAAATAAATAAATAAATAAATAAATAAATTGAACCTCGGTTCCATGAACTTTGCTCCATTGGAGCGCGTCCTGCCTTCCTCTGCAGGGGAGAACAGGCCTCTCCCCATCTCCATGTGACAGCCCCTCACATACCTGTTTGTCGCCAACAGATCCCCTCTGAGTCTCCTCCAAGCTGAAGAGACCCAGTTCCCTCAGTCTCGCCTCATACGGCATCCCCTGCAAACTAGCCACCAACCTTGTGGCCCTACGCTGCACTGACTCCAACCTGGCTATATCCTTTCTGTAATGAGGGGCCCAAAACTGAGCACAACACTCCAGTTGCGGGCGCACCAGAGTCGTGTAGAGGGCCTTCTCAGCTGTGGCTCCCTCTTCAGGGAGGTATGGTTGGTGCTACTTCTTCACTTCTTTTGGTGCCAGGTTAAAACTTTTACATTTCCCCAGCATTTTCATTGTTAATTCAACTGTTAAAGCAATGGTCAATTAATGGCATTGGAATTTATGCTAGTCTTTATCCTATTGGTAATTGACATGGTGTGATTTTGTTTAATTCTTATATTATTTATTATTATTATTATTATTATTAGTTTTTCTGATAGCCTTCAACAGTCCTGTGATATATTGTGATATATTCTGTGTTTTTATTTTTTTTACATTATTTTAATTTGTACACCATTTTGATAGCTGCTGCAAATTGAATGGTTTATAAGGTAAAGGTAAAGTTTTCCCCTTGACGTTACGTCCAGTCATGCCTGACTCCAGGGGGTGATGCTCATCTCCGTTTCCTGGCCGAGAGAGCCAGCATTTGTCCGCAGACATTCTCCGTGGGCATGTGGCTGGCATGACTAAACAACGAAGTGCACGGGACGCTGTTACCTGCCCACCGAAGTGGCACCTTTACATCTACTCACATTTGCATGCTTTCGAACTGCAAGGTTGGCAGGAGCTGGGACGGAGCACGGGAGCTCACCCCGTGTGCAGATTCGAACCGGCGACCTTCCGATCAACCAGCCCAGCAGCAGAGCAGTTTAACCCACTGCGCCACCTGCAGTTCCTCAATGAATGGTCTATAAAAGCCTTAAAACTAACTCACTGTAGGTTGCTTTAAGGAGCTGTTTGTATGTCCTTCCAGCTATTCCAAGTAAGCACAGTTGGACTGGGACTATAATTCAAGCATTTGAATTTTTTTCCCATTTTTATGGCCCAACATTTGGTGGGCCAGCAGAGTTAAGGTGACAGAGTAGGCCGAAGAACTACTAGGCAAGGGAGGTCTTTATGGCATTGTGCAAAGCCAGTGACAAGCGGGTTGGGTGGGGAGACAATATGGTCTTGTCCATGCAGGGAGTGCATGATCCAGGTGTAGCCCTGCAAAAGGGTGTCCCAGCATCCCAGGCTTAATTTGCCAAAGGGGCTGTGAAGGAGCCCCACCCCAGAATCTCCTAACGAATGGCGAGGTGCACATGGAAACAGGCAGCCCTGTAATATATGCATCTTCTGCGGCTCATTTCTGGGCTCATGGGATTTAGCAGGCTATAAATCTAGTTCTCATTCAAGGTTTATTATACTAGCCAAAGGCCACAACAAATGAATCACAAGTTAGCCCACAGACAACAAAATGAAGAATTTCTAACAATATTAAATATAAATAAAATATACACTGAGCAGAATCATCTTTCATTTAACTCTGAATCTCCAATGCCATTTTATAGCAATTTTCTCTGATTCTCTCTTCCTGATCTTTTTGGCTGCAAAAGCAAACAAAGCAACTTTATGTGTCACATAACTATTGATATCACTTAAAAGAAAACAAACTGTTTCTGCCAAGGCAGTCCTGTATCCATATAATAGCAAGAGTTTCAAGAATCTCTCTCTGGGGTCAGTACATAAAGGACAGATTAACAGGTGATGAACTATGTCTTCAACTTGATATAAACCGCAAATACATTCAAGAGGCACCTTCAGGTATTGCCCATCCAAAACTGCAGTTGGCATAACATGAAATAGCAACTTAATAAAGGTATTTCTTAAAGAGGATGCTTTCAGTCTGGACAGATATCTAGTGCTTATAAATCAAACAAATAATGAAGTAAACATGCTAACAAAAATTTTGAGTCCTGGAGAACCAGGCTCAGCTCATGAATAGGACAGAGATGATGTGTGCCACTGCAGCCGACAAATGAATAAGAGCATGTGTAGAATCTACTTTTGAAGTAAGTACCTGGAAGTGTATGGTTGGAACAGCCCAAATGGATTTGGTGGTAATAACGAAGTCAGTAAAACAGCTGTTGAGTGGATTAACCTGTCTTCCCTGGAAGGGGATGAAATAAAGCAGCTCAGAGCTGGGCAATATCCTTGCAAGAAGGTGAACCGAAGCTTCTGCTTTCAGACAGTACATCCGGAAATCGGGTTCAGCCAGGTTAGAACATAGCCCATTCCATCCATGATCTGCTTTGATATGAGCTGGAAGTACTCTCGTTTCAGGTATGCCTTTTGCTTTTATTCAAACCACTGAGGGGGTCCAGAGAAGTTTTACATCCCCATGGCGAAGTCTGTTGAATTCCGGTCGTGCCGGCATACAGATGCTGTCTGCAATGGATTGGCGTTTCCTCTGCTGCTGCTCCCGGAGCAGTTCACATGGCAGCACATGTGTGCCTGAGCGGTGTAGAAGCTTGACCGTCCTCACCTCTCTTGAACATCATATCTCAGCTCTCCTGTATGTCAGCAGAATTGCACGTCACCTAGATATTTCTAGGAATAGTCGAAGACATAGTCCATCGCATGTTAACCTGGCCCTGGATCTGGCCTTCTGAATGCTTCTATGGCCTTTTAGGTGCTGTCATAAAAAGGCCATAAGACTTTCTGATTTTTCACAAACCTTCCTCTCTCCATCACAGCCCGGGGATCCAGCCCTGATTTCAGAACTTGGCCCCATGCAGTTCTTCTCACATTCCAGAGAAGGAATTTGGAGAAGCGTCTTTAATATAAATACTTGATTTCCTGGGCTTAGTTTTTTCTACTTTGTATTGACTTTCAGTGCACAACATACATTTTCCTTGGCAAAGTCTCCTTTAGCAGGGCCAACAAAGAACCCTGAAGCACCATGAAAGTTCATGCATTTATTATGAATTAAGGATTGTAGACTCTAGGCTACAGAAGCTTGGATCAAAATAGGCCTGTGCACATGTTCTTTGTAGGGAGCTGTGGGAAGTTAGCTTCCCTTCCTTGAAGACCAGTACTCGGGTTGTTCCTAACCATGAATGGCCATATGAGCACAAGTGGATTTGGGGGCAAGGCTTGCACATTCCTGCAATGGTGCTCATTTGCAAAGGGGTCCTTTGGAAAAATGTGCACTCCAAAAATGCAGTTGGAATGGAAAGCAACCCTTGAGTCTTTGCACTTCAATCAGTACATACCTTGGCTCAGTCATCAAGTCAAAGGGAGACTGCCAAGATATTCAAAGAAGCCTTGGAAGGGAAAGGATGAAGGAACTAGAAAAGATCATCTAGTGTACAGATGTTTAATTGGAGACCAAGACCAAGTTCATCCAGATTGTTGTATTTCCAGTCACCATCCCTGGGAGTGAAAGCTGGACAGTGAAGAAAGCTGATAGGAAGCAAATTGATACATTTGAAACATGGTGCTGGAGGAGAGCTTTGTGCGTACCCTGGACTGAGAGAAGTAGAAACTAGTGGATTCTGGATCAAATCAAGCCAGAACTTCCCCTAGAAGCAAAAATGACAAAACTGAGGCTGATCTTGAGAATGCAAGATTCCTTGGAGAAGACCATCTTGCTAGGGAAAGGTGGAGGCAGAAGAAGAAAAGGAAGACCGAGCAAGAGGTGGATGGACTCCATCAAGGAAGCCACAGCATGAATTTAGGAGAGCTGAACAGGGCGATCATGGATAGGACATTCTGGAGGGCTTCCATTCATTCATAGGGTCGCCATAAGACAGAGACAACTTGACTGTGCACAACAGCAAGAGCAATATTTAATAACTGGAACATCTTCAGGGAAAGACTTTCACCTGCATTGGGGCCTATCCCCAAGGGGAAGCAGTGGCCCCAGCGGGCATTCACTGAACATGCATGCGTGGATGCACACATACACACAAACGGCTCAAAGATTTATCTGTGTTTAAAGTGCCAAGGGCTCCTTTTGCTGTCTTCCCTTTAATTTAATTTTGCTGGAAGGAAACACGTCCTGAAATTGCCTTCACTTGTTGTCCGGACCCATCAGTTACGGCAGGAGTCACCAGCTGGGGTGGGTGGGGGCCGAGCATCACTGCCATTTTTCTTCTCATGAGCCATTATGGTTTTGAGATTGTGCAGAGGATCAAAGCAAAGTTGCAAAAGAGCTGGGGAGGGAGCAGAGAGATGAAGCTTGATGGGGGCAGGGCAAGTCTAAAGAGCACACCTGGACGAGGCCTGCACTCCAGGTTTCTTTACAGATACCTGAGCCTGGAGTGCAGGGAATAATGGAGGGATCCCTATGCAGTAGGAACCAGGTTAGCCTACAGTGGAGGTAGTGGAGGTCATACTTAGGAATGCGCTCTGCGCATATATCTCCCCAAAGGATATATTTATATTATAAAACGTGCACCTCATCCTTCAGCTTCAAGTGTGAGCAAACCAGCAAGTTCCACATTCAAGCAGAAAAAACAGAAAGACCTGCACAGATAAGGTATGGGCTCCAGCTGTCCATGGGGTTTTCGTGGCAAGGATACTGGAGTGGGTTGCCATTTCCTTTTCCAGTGAATCACCTGTTGTCAGAGCTCTCTGCTATGACCTGTCCATCTTGGGTGGCCCCGCATGGCATCGCTCAGAGCTTCACTGAGCTGCACAAGCCCCTTCGCCATGACAAGGCGGTGCAAACATGCAAAAAAGACAGGCCTCAGCCCAAGGGACCCAAAAATATTGATTCTGAGAACTGGAGAGACAACAGGAGCAGGAAAGCGGGGAGAAATGAGGGAGACGAGTGCAATGGGATGGATATGCACAAATGCAGTTGTGGATGGGTTTTATGAATTTGCTGTTATTTCATTTTTATCGAGTGTGCCATGGGGAATATTGTAATATGGAGAATATTGGCACTGTGAAAAAGAAGGTGAGTCTGATTGCCTGACTCCCCCTCATGGAGCAAACAACCCAACTTTTAATTTTGCAAAACCAGTTGCCAAGTTTTGCTTTTTTAAATGGAGAAATTTATTCAAGGGAAATAAACATTTATCATCAGTGCATTTGTGTTCTCCTATCAGCCTGTTTATGAATCACTTCTACCAGGATTAGATGTTGATTAGATATAATGGCCACTAATGATCCTATCTACTAAATTAAGGCAGATGTTAGGGGATTTGTACTTAAAAATACCTCATGTGGCAAATCTCAGGAGGAATGTGCAAAAGGAAGGGAATGCCATCTGCATTTCTGGTGATAATAAATTAACCATGAGCTGGAAAGGTTAGGGCAACATGGACGTGTTTCAGCAGTGCTGCCGTGTACCAAAAGTTTTCAGATCAGACTCAGTTCTTGACTCAAAAGGAGGCAAATGCTTCCTTCCCTCTCCACTTTTGCCACTGTCAGTATCACGACAGTGATGGGAAGCAGAGCTTTTCTCAGTGCCTGCCGACAGGTGGCAAAGCTTAATCCACAGGAGCATCTTGTAGGCATGGTATGTGGTGGTATGACGCCATTCCTACCCTGTTTCCCTGAAAATAAGACCTAACCGGAAAATAAGCCCTAGCATGATTTTTCAGGATGCTCGTAATAGAAGCTCTACCCCAAAAATAAGTTCCTAGTTAAGATCGTCAGCCAGACGGATGCATTTAGTATGTCTGTTGCAACACAATTCGGAGATTGGAGAGTTATGACAATGTTCCAGAAGATGGCATGACTGTATTTGAATAAATGTAGATTTTCGTACATGAATAAATGTAGATTTTTGTACATGAATAAATGAATAAATGTAAATTGTTGTACATGAAAAAATAAGACATCACCTGAAAATAAGCCCTAGTGCGTCTTTTGGAGCAAAAATTAATATAAGACCCAGTCTTATTTTAGGGGAAACACGGTAGATGCTTTTGGGAGTGGAAAGTAGCACTCTTCTTGTTACTGTTGTCTGTCAAGCAACCCATCTCCTGACCCATGCTCCTGCATTACCCTGAAGAAGACTCCCTGGGGTACCAGGGACAGGCAGTTTCATGCCTTTCCTGCCAAAGGATGAGGACTTACCTTGTCCTCAAATTTGGAAGATGAATTCCCAGCAGCACCACCAGCTCCCTGACCTTGTAGAAGCTGACTTCAGCTCTCCACTGTGATAACATTTCCTTATAGCTCAATGGTGGGAGGAGGAAGTGATAGCTGAGCTACCAGGGCCCTCTCCATGGTCCTGATTTCCCTGGTCTCTGTTTAAGAGACTTGATCCAGCATTGCCTGGCTTGATCTGACTACAAGACATGGTTTGCCCACAAGAAACTTGCCCTGGCTTCATTCTCTAGCCTGCAAGACCCCAGCTCCAATGGAGCAGGATATTGGCATCAATCCATGAGGATGAGGACAAGGACGTAAAGTAGCCAAGTTTGCTGATGACATCAAACTGTTCAATGTGTTTAAAGACAAAAGCGATTGTGAGGAGCTTGAAATTGATTTTTCCAAATTGGGAGACTGGGCAGCAAAATGGCAAATGCACTTTCCTGTGGGCCAGTATATAGTAATGCACACTGCGGGGTGGGGTGGGGGGAATCCAAACTTCAGGTATAAACTGATGGAATTTGAGCTAGCAGTGACTGACTGAGTAAGGGATCTTGTGGCAGTGGTGGACCGCACAATGAAAATGTAGTGATGGCTCCAATCTGGAGGCCTTTAAAAGGGGTTTGGACACATTCATGGAGAAGAGGGCCATTGATGGCTGCTGTTCCTGATGACGCTATGCTCCCCTCACTATTGGAGGGAGATCCCCCTGTGCTCCAGTTGCTGGGCTTGGACTGGAGAGTCCTGCTACACTCAGGTCCCCTGGGCAGCTGGGTAGCTACTGTGTGAACAGGATGCTGGGCTTGATAGACCCTTGGCCCAACCCAGCACCAGGGTCCCCTTGAAGCTTTTCAGTTCTTTATTATGATTCTCCCTCTTTTGACAGAGAAATCCTCAAGGCAGCTGTGAGACTGCAGCCATCACCAAAACAAAGAAACAAGCAAACCAATCTCTGGCCAAATATTAGCTGTTCTGAGTCCCTTGGCTAATGGATGAGGCCAGAGCCTATTTCCTTGCATTTCTTCAATCCCATCTGGCCCGTAGTTTATCTTCCTGAAGAATCACCAGTTCTTCCCTTCTGCCATCCCCATGAGGGGTTCACTGAAGCTTGTCTGTCATTAGGAAAAAGTAGTCTAGTAATAGTAGGTGTCCTGACTCTCTGGACTGGGAAAGACTTGGCTGAGGGGTGGTGAGTGAAATTCTACTTTTCTGTTTATCTGTTGCCCTCTGGTTTATGCTGCTCAACTTGCCATCCCACCTATACCCTGGCTAAATGAGCAGAATTCCAAAAGGTAATTCCATACAATGGCATGCATTGTTTGTCATAGCTGGTAGTTCCCTTAATTCTTAGAATCATAGAGCAAGGAAGTTGAAAGGGGCCATGGAGGCTGTGGGGTCCAGCTCCCTGCTCAGGCAGGAAATTCATCCTTGGCAGGAAGTTAATGCATTTGCTTTACTGATGTGGGCCTGCTTTGCATGTGGTCATGGATACAATACTGGCATGAAACCATCTGGCCATGATCATGCAAATGCACTGAGACCTTCGCATGTTTTAGTGATGCTCACCTGTACCCCTGCACAAGGTGGTGGTGGGGGCATTGTGTATCAGATCTTGATGGAAGATTACTTATGGATTTATTACAACGATCACATCACACTTTTTATTTATTTAAATATTTCTTGCAAAGAATGTAAAGTTGACTTCCACGGTCCTTCTCCTCACTGTCCTGTGAGGACAGTGAAACTGAAAATCAATAACTGGCCTGAAGTCACCCAGTGAGTGTGGTATCGGGGACATTATCTCAGATCCCCTGATTCCTATTCCAGCACTCTAAACACTACCAACACTGGTTTTGCTCTTGATGGCGATCCATCCATCCATCCATCCATCCATCCATCCATGCATTAGTAATGTCAAGAGTAAGGAAGATACAAAGGAACTGAAATAAAATAATAGTAAAGGATCGCTACTACTTTCTGTGGTAGAGTTGGGAGTGACCTCAAAGGTCATCTAAACCCAACTCCTTGCCATTGAAGTAATATTTATTTATTTATTTATTTATAACATTTCTATGCCGCACCCACCACAGAAAGCCTCGGGGCGACTTACAAGGCAGATATCACCACTACAGGTTCCCTGATGGGTGACCATGCAATCTTTGCTTGAAGATCACTTCTGAGTCAGTCTGTTCCTTTGCTGAATAGCTCCTGCCATGGAAAGCCCCTTCCCTGTAATCTGAAATGGTTGCCTTGAGTGCTATCCTCAGAAGCAACAGAGAATCAAAGTGTTCCACCACCATTGGTTCTAGTCCAGCTGTAGGATGCAAGATGCAGCACTGAGGTAATAACATAAAATAAAAATGTAAACATCAATCAGCAGATTAGAAAAATGACCACCAGCGGATTACCATAAAAACCAGGTTATGATGTTTAGGGAGAAAGTGACACAATGTGGATGCTGGTGATACATGCTTTCAAGTTGTCTCCAACTTATAGAGACCCCATGAATGAAAGCCCGCCGAAATGTCCTATGCACAGCATCCCTGCTTTGTTGTTCTAAATTAAGGCCATGGCTTCCTTGATGGAATCAACCCATCTCATGTTTGGTCTTGCTTTTCTTCTCTCTCTGACTTTCCCAAGCATGATTGTCTTCTCCAGGGGATCTTGCCTTCTCATGAAGTGCCTAAAGAATGACAACCTCAATTTTGTCATTTTTGCTTCTAGGGAAAGCTCTGGATTTATTTGATCTAGGACCCATCGG
The DNA here is from genome assembly GCA_023646645.1 of Varanus salvator macromaculatus. NCBI lineage: Eukaryota > Metazoa > Chordata > Lepidosauria > Squamata > Varanidae > Varanus > Varanus salvator. Next base: position 7,249,987 of record JAIXND010000767.1, on the reverse strand, counting down.
TTTGTCTTTCTGTTGGTCTAGGGTATTCGCAAAGCTCTCCCCCAGCACCATGTTTCAAGCTCATCCATTTTCCTCCTGTCACCTTTCTTCACTGTCCAACTTTCACACCCATGCATAGTGGTAGGGAACACAATGGTGTGGATGATCTTCACCTTAGTCTCCAGTGAAATGTCCTTACACTTGATGATCTTTCTTGTTCCTTCATTGCTGTCCTTCCAAGTTTCAGTCTTCTTCAAATACCTTGGCTACAGCCTCCCTTTGAATTGATGATTGATGACCCTTAACTCGTGTTCCACCATTGAAAAGGCCTTTTCTTTGGTACTTATGTTTGAAGGGAAGGGCACTCAGGGATGGATCTCTGCAGTAGGATTTAGGTGCTTCCACCTTCTGGGAGAAGATTATTATTTATATGCATCATCCTAGACCATTTGGACTGCATTGGTTATGGCTATCTGTCTTTCAGGGTAGTCAATATCCATCAACCTCTAGCAGGAACATTTTTCTTTTGCTGTAATAGTCACTCATGTAGCATTCATGATGATTGGAGTTGAATGTGTATAACATTATGATAAAATGACCTGTAGACGCCAATATTTCCTTCTGCTGTTTAGTGTTTACTGGGCAATTCAATATCAAGCCAAGCCATATCAGCCGTGAGTTTTTTACTTCAAGTGTAAACAGTGTAAAATTATGTGCAAAGGCATTTTACCAAGGGTAAATGGAAACATGATCAATTTTCATTTGGGAAAAACTATTAACGGCTCAGCTATTCTTTCATGTTGGCAATCCCAAAGGGTCATTCAATGTCATAACCAATACAATATGATTTTTGTTTCTTGGCATATGTGAGAGATTTCAAGGTGTTCTTGTTTTTCCATCCATCAAATGGATGAAAATGGAAGTGGTTCCTTTGTAAAGAGGATTTCTAATAGCAGGCAACTTCCTTGAAAGACAGCCTATTTGTCTCTAGAGTTCTTCTCAGTGATGCACAGCCATGCTCTTAGAGACTTATCTAATGCCCCATGTGAACTGCAAGCATGTCCTAGAATGTGTTCCAGCATTTTCTAGAAAGCAAATTGGTTCAATGGACTCTACTTTCAGGGTGGCTTCTGTGGGTAAAGATCCTCAGCGAAGCCCTCTAACTGGACATCTCATCTCTTCTGATGCCTTCTCATGGGGTTAGGAATCAGACAAGGAAACAACTCTCCCTCTCCCTCTCCCTCTCCCTCTCCCTCTCCCTCTCCCTCTCCCTCTCCCTCTCCCTCCTCCTCCTCCTCCTCCTCCTCCTGACTCTTCTAAAGCATTCCCTCACTGGGTTGGTGTGGGAACCTTGAGGGCACATCAAAGGCTTGTGTCTATATGGGTTCCCTGAGCTCTCATCTCTGCTTCCTCAAGCTTCCCCTCTTCTTCAGAATCCCAGTCCTGATGGCCTTGAGAGGTGGTGTCCAGCTTGGCTCATGACGGATGTGAAGGGCTTTCACAGTGGATGGGTCAGAAGTGAAAAGGGTTTCCTGAAGGTTAATGGTTTGAAAACTACTGTTCTCTTTCGTTCCCAGCTGGAGGCTCTCCAGATGTTTGGGACTTTGATTTCCCATGATTCCTGGCCATTGGCCATGAAGACTGGAACTGATGGCAGCTTGCCTTCATAGCTGACAAATGAGACATCCTTTCCTGAGAACAGCTTGCATTTAGCGATGTATATTATGCCCTCATTCGAGCAACAGAAAGGTCTTGGTGCAATAAAAGAAAGTTATGTAGGAAGGTATTTTGTAACAGCTTCAGTTCTGGACTGAAGTTCTAAAATGTTCGGAGTGATCACCCTGGACAAGCTACATGGAGATCTGCTGTGCTGTAGCTGCCGAGAATGTGACCTAAGAGTTAGAAAGGTTGTCAGGTTGCTGAAATTGGTACTCAGTCTGTTCCCTTGCAAATGAAAACGTGGCCGCCAGCAAGAAGAGGTGCTGACAATCTGTCTTGCACATTTTGACGATTCTTATTTAAGTTGACTGTTTAGGGGAAAGGACCCTCTTCCCCACAAGCTTAAGTAATGGGGAAGGACTGTATGCTTCTGGAGGGAGAGGGAGAAGGGAACAGATGAGGGGCTGAGCATTGGTCAAAGGCAGTGGCTGTCTTGTGAACGTGTTAGTCTTCTCCAGGATCAGATGGGTGGGATGGGATTGCTCCTGAACAGGAGCTTCTGCGGCAAGTCTGCAGCCAAGCCCTCCCTGTCCGTTGTAAAGAAAGCAAGTAGGATGGGGATACCAAAGACCTCCAAAGATCTCCCTAAGCCACAGGAAGCCAAAGCCAAGTGAGGAAAAGCCTCACCACTTGGGAAAGTAGGAGTACTAAGTAGCATCAGTACTAAAGGCTTCTGATCCTTTCTGAGATGAGATTGGAAGCAAATGATTACATAAGTATTTCCAATGAGTTCTCTCTCTCTCTCTCTCTCTCCCCCCCCCCCTTCTTCCACCACTCCACTTCTTCTCCCCCCGCCCACCTCCTCCTCTTTTTCTTCTGGCTCAAAGTAACTGTTCCTTACTAGTATACACTGTTATCACTAGAAGGAATAAGGCATTAACGTCCAAACCCTAATCAATAAGAAGAGTGTTTGACAGGAAGGCTCTGTTTCCCTGGAAGCTCCATGATTTACACACCTTAAGCCTTGGTAAATATTTATACCATTGATTTTTGTCCCCAATGAGCTTCTTATATATATGCTTATCAAGGGCTTTCGTCAACAGCACCTTTTCCAGGGTAGAGAGCCGGTGCTTGACTGAAATGCATAATGGCTGCAGCATGATTGCTAATTAAAGGCTGTGGGAAACCATTTCTCAGTAATGCCGGATAGCCATAACTGGCCTGCATGTTGTCCAGTTCTTCCCTGGTGAAGAACTTACCTTAAGTAAAAACAGACAGGGGTATACCCAGCATATAGCTATGTAGTAGCAAGAAAAAAACCACAAATCCCATCTGCAATGGGGACCTGGGTGCAAATGTAGCATCGCCATCCAGCACGGGCAGGAGACATTTTTCTTTCCCATAATACTAGAACCCCATGAAGCTGATTGGTGGGAAACTAGGAGAGAGCAAAGGGAGGATTTCTACACACCGGGTCTTGGTCTCCCATCCATCTGGGCCAGATGCCAGCATCTGAGCAGACTCATTTATCCAACCATTTTAATTTTCATTTCTTATCTATAAAATAGCCGTGCCAATGATGCCCTGAATCCAGCATTGTAACTGCTAAGCACAACTAAAGCTAAGGAAAGTTTACTCCACTTTTCCCTACAAAGACTCAGCAGCTTCTGAAAAATGCAGCAAATAAGGTACTTCTGGAGCAATTAGAGTCTTTGAAATTCCTTGTGTTTTTTTCCAGGGCTCTGAATGTCCTCTTTGAGTCATTCTCCTCTCCGATACCAGTTGCTTTTGTTTTGTTTAAAGGCCTCCAGAGATCCAGAGTCAAGTCTTGCCAATTTCATCTGAATGTCTTGTGGTTTATTGGGCATCACAAAAGTAATGAGAAACTCCATCAATATTATTTAATTAGTGAGATGCCCACCAGATGGTGGGGATTTGTGTGGAAATCTTGGTAATGAGAATGGGCTGTAACTGAGTGGGTGAGTAACTCTCAGTCCCAACTTCTCTTTTCATCTTTGCATCACCTTTCTCTTCATTTTCCCTTAGTTCCTCCTCAAAAGCCTCACTCCTTTGCTGTCTCCTGTTCTTCTCTTAACTGCTACTTGTGGGGAGCAAGGAATGGGACTGACCCTATCGGGCTTCCTTCTTGACTTCTGCATGCCTCTCTCATCCTTGACTACCATATATTCAAAGAAATATGGACTTTCTTTCAGTCAGAGGGTCAAACTGCATTTTGCAGAAGCTCTTGATGGCTACAGTCCAGTGGTGAATGATAGCCAAAGGAAAACAGGGGATGGCCAAAATACCAGAAGTACCAGGATGCTTTTAATGCTACCAAAATATTAAAAGTGCCAGGATGTTCACTATCACTAACTAAACCTTCAGAGAGATGTTCCGAGCTTTCAGAATGAGGACATTACACAAAAGGCAGGAAGCCAGCAAATGTGGGGTGAGTTCGGTGGAGGTGACTGGAACCTCAGAGGGCTGGAATTGGCCTGAAGTTCTGCACCCTCAATTTGCAGGAAGAGGTTGAAGGACTCTCTGTACACATATGGGAAGATGTACTTAAGATCTTCTCTGGAAGTGAGAACTTTGAGTAATCCTAGTTTGCAGTTTTAATGGAAGGCCTTGTGCAAAATAGAGAAAATCGGATGCCTAGTTGGCCCTTTCATGCAATGTAAGGAGGTGAGAGCGGGTTCTACTTTCAAAAGGAAACTGGACAGCCATCTGAGTGGGATGGTTTAAACTTACTCTCCTGTAAGAGCGGAGGACTGGACTCAAAGGCCTTCTAGCCCCTTCCAACTCTACTATCCTCTGATCCCATCATTCTGGACCATTATCAGGGCCGTTTCACGTGACTGCTGGGATACCAGGAGAAAGGGCAGAAATAACAATAATCAAGCCAACCCTTGCAAGCCTGTGCATCCCTTACGAACATCTTGGTTGCATCATATTTTTGCTGAGTATGTCAAACATTTCTTCCTGGAGGTCCGAGAAGAAAGACCCAGTGTCCTGTTAGTGACAGGATTTATGTAGAAATAACATTTATCACGCACTTCCCTGACAAAATAAGCCCTTTGATCAATACCGTGAATGTCATATCTGCATTGCTTAAACTTCACCAGATTGCTTTGTGTACAAGAATCCTTTCTTCCCTTAATATAAATGTATTTTTAATGAGTTTTGCTGGGTGTATTTCTCCCCCTGTGTTCACATTCTCTTTTATTTACGGTTTACTTTTCTCCCATGTGGCATTCATTTTCTTTTGTTGATTTTTTGGTTTCATTTCTTGTTTTGTATTTAGCTTTACAGTGGCCTACAGAGATTAATCTATTGTTGATTTATTTATGGCTAAAGACATGTTACTTCAGGGAGCTACACATCTGAGGAAACAAGTGACCTCAGATAAAGGAGCAAAATTCTGCAGTGACATTTTCCTTTGAATATGAAAAGAGCAGCAGCGGCAGGTGGATTTTGACTTGCTGTGTTAAAGGCTTTGATCTTCCTTCTGTAGATTCAGCCACAGCACCATCCGTTCTTTTCAGTCTTAAAGCTGGAGAAACACCCATTCGGGAGGTGACCGCAGCCCTGCATTTTCTGTGTTTCAGATGCTCCCCTGAACTGGTGAGGGCTAAAAACCTGCAGAAGCTTGGGATGCACATACTAGCCTTTCTCCCAGCATCCCTGTGGGTGATGGGTCCTACTCTCTAGTTCCTAGCTTTGGCATATTGAGTGGTAGGATCTGAAGAAGAGTCCTACTCTTGGTTGCCTCAAAATGAGTAGAACTCTCAGTGTGATCGTGGAATCTGCTTTATCATGCTCCCCAATTGCACTAAGATTCCTACTCACAATCAAGCAAACACAGGCAGAACTCATTATCAGAAATAACTAAGTGCAGGGAGCCTGCAAAGGACTCCGGCACAAGACCTATTGGGTAGAACCAACGTGGACATTGGGATTGGTCAATATGCATAGCCCTGGTCCTTCAAAATACTTCTATTCCTTATGTGTCCAGGTGAATTCTTGAATGGTGCATCCTGCCCCACTCCAACACTGAGCGGCTGTGCTTGTGAAGAGGCACTTTGCATTTTCACAACTGACTCAGGAATATTTTGGAAATGTAAAATAATGGCTTGTAGTCACCTGCTGTTGCCGTGGCAGAAGCAGCTGGAAACCCAGGGCCATAAAAGGACCCCATGAAAGTGTCCACCCGTGGACAGTTTCACTCTCGAGACAATGTGTGCATATCCTCCCCAGTTAGTGAAGTGTGTGTGTGTGTGCATGCAAGACTGATTTCACATAACACTAGACTTGCCATCTGCAAAAGAAAAATATAGCTTGTTGCAGAGGAGGAGAAGGATAGAAGGAAACAATCAGGGAAGGAGTGGTGAAAATGAGCCGAATGGTTTCTTCTCTCATCTTATTGGTCCATCTAAAGATAAAAACAGGTGCTCCAAGTTGCAACCTCACAGCCCTACTCACAGCCCCACTGATTAAATTGACCCCCTTGGATCATCAACAATTGCTTGGGTTGATTATATTTCTTTAGCAATAAGAGAAGATGATGGGGTCTGTCATGGCTCTGCAAACCAGACTAATTATGACCCCCGAAGACTCCAGCAAAAAGGATCATTGCAAACTCCATTTTAAACTAGCCTCATCAGATCACTATTGTGTTTTCTGTTCATCTAATCATGGCATCTATTTTGCTGTTGATTGTATTGGCCCCATGAAGCTGATTGGGCATGTATTGGCAATGATAATTAATTCACTAAATGTATAACTCTGGAATAGATTGGAAGATCGATGGAAATACAGTATCCATGGACTCACAAAAACACCCAGAACAGTGTATATTTTCTTTGCATGCATCCAGATAGCGGGTTATTTATTTATTATATTTGTATTTCACTCTTTTCCCAGCAGGGAGCCCAAAGCTTACAAAATGCTTCTTCTCCTCTTCATTTCATGCTCGTGGGAACTCTGTCCCTCTAGCATCTGTGGATCTCCTCTCATGTTTGGCCCAATCCTGCAAAGGGAGCTGAGCTCAAACGAAGAACTATGCTTCTCTTTCTTAGGCCACAGGCATAGTGGTAATCTACAGAATCGGCTTTTTTTGACATTATGACTTTATTTATAAAAGATCCTTCAATTGCTATTTGATTTGTGTTATCATTTATAAGCTACCTGTATTATGTGTTGCAGTAGGGGAGAGTAGAAATGCAGAGAAAAATGGATTTAACTTAAAATTAACTTAATAGCTGCTAATATATATTACATGATCTTTGACACCAGTTTTATACCCCTCTTCAGGGTACGTGGCCATCTCTCTCCAACCTCCTCATTCTAGAAATAGACTGAAAAACACATACTTTCAAGGGAGCTTTGTAGTGGGTGGGAAAAGACGTAATCAAATTATTCTGAATGTTAGGAGAATGGAATCAATAGTCCTCCAGGCTACCTTCTAGTTTGGGAGCAAAGAATGTAAGTCAAAATAGTCCTGAAAGTCACCCTGAGAAGCCAGCTAAGGCCGATGTCAGTCGAAAATGTGGAATTAATTTGCTGCTCTTTCTGTTTGCCAGGATATTGTATCATTAAGAAAACATGTTAAGTTTTGGACTGAAATGTTTTTTGTTGATGCAGCCATTCATCAACAAGGAGGGGGAAAAAGTCCTTGTGCGCTTGTTTATTTATTTATTCTGCAGGTTGGTATAGCAGCCTTTCCAGACAAGGTATTTAATTTGTCAGCTCACTTAATTAATGGGCAAAGCAGAATCTGGACCCCATGAAAGTTTAGTCGTTTACTGTGGCTCTGCCTTCAATGTACCATGCAAAGACTCAAAGGCAATTGCCGACACAACCCACAGAGACGTTCAGGCTAATATGCCCAGAGGGCTGTGTTTTTAGACCTCTGGAAAAGAAAAACCAAACGAGCATTTAATCTCTTGGCTTTCTTAAAATAAACCCGATGAGTCAAAATATACGTGGCCATGGGATGGAGCCTATCCTTGGTTTGTGTCACATTTGCATATAAGTTGCAAGTCGGTTTTCTCCCATTTCTACATTTCGGCACATTGTGTGTGTGTGTGTGATGTGTGGAAATTCTACCCATCTGTCTATCATATCCACACCAATATTTGCATTTAAACACCCGCTGAGCATGGCAATCCTTGCTCATTGCTGAAGCAGAGTGCTTGCAAGACGGAACATTCTGACATTTCCAAAGCCCTGCCAGACTCCTCTTGGCAGGTCAGGGGGAACCAGTATCAAAGCGGGCATATCCAGGCAACTGCCAAGGGTCCCACGTCCCAGCAGGGCTCCACTGAAGAGTTCCCTGGAGCTGCCCACCTCTTCACCTCTGCAATCTGCTTGGCTACCTGTAGCCCAGACCATACTAGTAATGGTAGTAAACAGCAGCAGTAATGATGAGAAGGAACTGGAGGAGAAAGAGCGGCCGGTGAGAAGGCAGATTCAAGGAGGAGGCAGTTCCAGGTGTCTTCCCCCAGGGCCCTGAGAAGCCTGAAGCCAAGACTGGCAGGTGGAACACTTTCGGGGCCAAAGTGATGGGAAGGAAGCATGCAGGCTCCAGAAAGAGAGGTCGGGGAAGCAGGGTGGGCTTCCATATGGACTTTCCAAATGCTATGCTGATGCTTCATCCCCAGTCTACCCACTTTTAACTCTGCTTGGTCCACTGGGTCCAGTCAGCGCAGTGGCCCAAGGTAGCACTTGAAAACTTGGAACAGTCAGAACTACCCTTATAAAAACGTTATAAAGCAAGTCAGCCCTAAAAGTTGGCAAACGTGAAGGAAATGTGAAACGACGGCTACATCCTGCTCCCCATGAAAGCTTCACCCCATGTCACACTCCCTTGGAGGTTGTCAGATGGTTCCCCAAACATCACTGCTGCTGTCTGAAAACCGACTGCAAAATGGATGGCGGTATTTTACTGCAGAATTGTGTCGTGTGTGAACGTTCTGGCAAGCTTCCAGAGACGCTGAGCATTTTGACTGGACTGACAGCTCAGTGTCTGAGCATTAGCTGTATGAAGGGGAGTTGGCCTAACCTGGCAGGGCGGACAGCTCAGGCTCTGACTGTTGTCCGCTGGGCGTTCCCTCCCAAGCAAGACAGTCACTCCGGCACTTCTTGTAAGAGGATAACTCAGCACAGGAAATCTAAGTATTCACAAGTCTCTGAGCATACACAAGGAGAAGTGTTGACCCCTCTCTGTCCCCCTTTACCAAAGCTTTGCTTATGAACCCTTCGGGGCCAGTTTCTGGAAGGCGGGGACTGTGAAAAAGCCCCTTTCTGCATTCTGCACTATGCGCCCCCAATTGGCCCTGCCTGCAGCTGTGACAATGGACTCTCAGGTCCACGTCTTCGGAAGGCTCATGTTCTCCATCCGAGAACCAAATTCCAAATCGCTTCCATCCCATCCTTTGACTGCTCCATTTCCACAAACAGGAGGGAGACTGGGTCCCATGGCCATCCGTGAGCTACTTTCATCCAGGACAGGTGCAGACCGGCATGGTGGGGGGGCGGGATGTGCAGGTCTCTCTGTTACAGCAATAATCCTGTTATCAGATGTGAGCTCTGAGCCTGTCGTGGTTCAGCCAACTCCCCATCACCAGGACCCCAAGGGTATGGCTATAGCCAGGTTAGAGTCAGTGCAGTGTAGGGCCACAAGGTTGGTGGCCAGTTTGCAGGGGATGGGATATGAGGAGAGACTGAGGGAACTGGGTCTCTTCAGTCTGGAGAAGAGGAGACTCAGAGGAGATCTGTTGGCGACATGCAGGTATGTGAGGGGGTGTCACACGGAGGTGGGTAGAGACCTGTTTTCCCCTGCAGAGGAAGGCAGGATGCGCTCCAACAGAGCAAAGCTCAAAGAACCAAGGTTCAATTAGGATGCCAGGAAGTACTTCCTGACAGTTAGGACTCCAAGGTATGGAATGGGCTTCCACAGGAGGTGCTTGAAGCCCCCTTGGTGAGGATGTTCTAGGCATGCCCATGGTGGGCGTGTCGTGAGCGGAGCTGGCTGGAGCCAGGATCAGACCAGATGGCCCAGGAGGCCCCTTCTGACTTGCTCTGTTTCTATGTTTCTATCCTTTGAGTCTGAGCTATACATCCCCCCCCCCAAAAAAAACAAAAAACAAAAAACCCAGGCCGTTTCTCATGCACACCTGGGAATCTTGTCAGAGCACAACACTGGTAACAAGATGGTTGAAACTGACTCAGGTTCAGCGGCAGTCCAGGGCTCTGGGTACCCGCCTGTGCCTGCTAGGGAGGAGAGTAGTTCAAGGCTGCGAAGCGGCCCAGTCAACCCACCTGTGGGAACAAAGAAGAGCAACAGCATTGAGGGGGAGATTTAGAGAAGGGAAGTCTCTTGGATGGGTAACTCCAACCTCCTGAGGAAGCGACCCCATAGTCTATCTTTACAGGCACAGGGCAGCCCACCTGGGATCCCAGAGGGAGGAGTCCAGGAGTGCCCCGGACAGGCGTCGAACGATTCATAAGCAAAGCTTTGGGTGAAGGGGGCCAGAAAGCGTTCAATATTTCACCCTGTGTATGCTCAGAGACTTGCATGTAAAATAAAGACATTTGGCAAGAAGTGGTGTGGGGGCTGTTACTTCTTGGTGGGAGCACTCGGCTCACAACAAATTGCTAGGAAAGAAGGTCACCTATTGAGGGTTTGGTCCAAGAGCTGCTTTCTATGGGAGGAAGGGTCCTTCCACAAGAGAGAAGGCCCTACTCCTGGAAGGTCCTTCTGAGTCCGCCACTCATGCCATAAAGCCAGATTCCATGGAAAAGGATCTGCAAATGGAGAGGAAACAACTTCCCCAAATATACAGATTGGTCAAAAATTATCTATTTAGTTATGACACTTGCATGCCACCCCATAGTCTGAGGGCTTTCTGGGCAGCTCATGAAAACAATGACGTATAGAACAGAATCAGCAAATTTTAGAACTAATAATCTGTCATAAATACAGTAGCTAACACAGGAGCAGGACAGAATACACGTAAGAAATACAAGCAAATATAACATATACAATGCACAAATCTCCTAAAATACATATGTTCTTGCTGTATTTCATGGGACAATTTCTGTATTTTTATTGCTGATTTATTTCATACATTTTTCTGCAGCTAAATCTGAACAAAGATACACAACACGATGATCAAAAAAATTCAGTCCACAAATTCTGCAGACTCCACACAAGCTGAGATACCCTATTGTGGAATCTGTGGCGCAGGCTCAGAAAAAAATCAGACTTCCAGATTTCTCCAACTCCACTCATGATACCCTGTGTGGCATTTTCATGAGGTTGGAGAGGCTGGTATGAGAAACAGAGAGTAATGCACTTCCAGCAACCAGCTCATCTAGTTTGCATCCAGATGCAACCCCATGAATTTACAAAGTGGGACTTTTAAGGTCATATATCTGGGCAAGCTTAAGCGCTGGCATTTCTTTTTTAGAAATGGCGGTGTGGTCCTTTCAGCCATGCTTGAAGGGTCAGCTGTAACATTCCAGGAAAAAAATGGTTTGACATAAACTTTCTTCCTAAAGATAAAAAATCCTGACCTTTCTTAATGGTTCCCATAAAAACCAGACACTGATACACATTACTCTCAGTGTACACGTTGTTAAATATTTGAAAGATACTTTGTTTTAAATTCCAAGCAAGTGTTCTCCACCTCTTCCCTTGGAGTATTATGATATCCACCAAGCTACTGCCTTCGTTTTCCCAATTATGTGAAGGAAACGACCTTGAAATTGATCAAAGCCCAATCATTTATTAAAAATTGAGCAAAAATTGGTTGATGTAAGTTCAAATGTGATTTGCATTCAAGCCACCTGAATTATAAATGCATCTTATTGATTAGGTTCAATTCCCAAAAGATCATGTCGAGAGTTAAAGAGTGTTCAGGGGAAACTTGTACCTCTCAAACCAGTAAATGTTCTTAATACTGAATGTGGATACTATTAATCACAGTGTTGGCAGAGAATTTTCATATTCTAGACTTGCTTTGCACTATGTAATCTCATCTCTTGTTGTTTCATGTAAATGTGTGTTTCATGTATATAGATAAGATAAATTAGTGTCAATCAAGTCAGAGCTTTCCCTAGAAGCAAAAGTGACAAAACTGAAGTTGTTCTGCTTGGGACACATCAAGAGAAGGCAAGACTCCTTGGAGAAGACCATCTTGTTTGGGAAAGTTGAATGTAGTAGGAGAAAAGGAAGACCAAATGTGAGGTGGATTGACTCCATAAAGGAAGCCCCAGCCTTGAACTTGGAAGAGATGAGTGGGGCCGTCATGGACATTTTGGGGGGCTTTCATTCACAGAGCCACCCTAAGTTGGAGACAGCTTGATGGTACAGAACAACATAACAGAAAAGATAAGAAGATAAAACAGATAAGAGAATTAAAATAATGCATTGAAATTGCATAACATTGAAGCCAGTCTGGTCAGCAAGAAAGGCTTCGTAGAGCAAAGGTGTCCTCAGGAGGTGCTGAAAGCAAGTCACTTCCTAATCTTCAGAGGTTGAGAATCCCTTAGAACTTGAGCCATCACATTCTTCTCTTGGTGGAATCTAGGGGGGCTATACATCCACTTGGAATCACCAGAAAATGGCCCTCTGATTATCTAAGTGACCCAGTAGGTTGGAGGGGAGAAGGTGCCATTTCAGGTATCCTGGTCTGAAGTTGCTTAGGGCTTAGTGCACTAATACCAGAACTTCCAACCTCACCTGGTAGGTGATAGGAAGCTAGTGCAGATCCCTCAGGAAAGGAAATTCATGCTGAACATGGGCCAGACTATCCTAGTCCCATGGAAGTCATAGCTGGGAGGTGAGTCAAAGCTGATGGAATGCATGCTGAGCTCCCTTTTATCTTCCAGCATGAAAATCATGAAGGAAACAAGGCAGTGGCTGAAATGGACCACATCAATATAGCCAGGCCATCTCCATCCCGACCTTATTCCCAGCTGCCACAACCACTAGGGACTCCAGAGAAAGAGATGGATTAGGATTAGCCCTGGACTATGAACCTCATCTTTTCAGAGGGAACCCATCCAAAACAAGTAACAATCCTGTCTCTTCAACTTGCAAAACACTCCCCCATAGGGAGCTTCATGCAACCTGATCTGCTCTCCTCTTTCACACACTTCTGAAAACAATCACTTCTGTGTTTAACAGCCTCCAAGAAACTCAGATGGAGCATTTTTAATGCACTACAGAGCCCCATTCTTGGCAAGTCATGCAGGTCAAAGCCAACTCTATAAAAAGTTCGAGGAATCTATTACCAAAAGACAAATGGTAGCGATGACTGCCACTATTAATTCTGCAAAGAGCCTTTGCTTATTTCCCTGTGAAGAGAAGCATTTTATATTTAGCTTCCGTTTCATAGTGAATGGTTGCAAACTCAAGACGAAAACTTCATCAGGCAAGAGATATGCCCCCTAATTGCTGGGAAATTGCCAGCTAAATATCTGCTTTGGACACTTCCCTGGGAATTTGTAGCTATCGGCTCAGGAGAAAGAATGCAGGATAGATCAGCGTAGAGGCAGAAGCCCCTGTCAGACTGAGCATCAAATGTTATGTTGTATACAGCTGCACCGTACCTCCCATTTCAATTCTCAATCTGTCAATACTGATTTTGCAGAGAGATGGGGACTTCAATAGCTCCAGAAAAAGAAAAGTGGTTTGAATGAGAGAAGCTGCTCTTTCTGCATTGATCATCAGGTACCCATCCGAATAGTGAGAGCTGCCTGTGAGCCTTTAGGTGTCTTTGATCTTGGCCATTTCTTCACTTGCTGCTACATTTATCTTGGTTTTCAGTGCCATTTACTTTAGTGCTATGGGATTTTAGATTTTGCCACCTTGGAGTTACTTATAGATAGGCTACAAATGCTTTAATGATCCTTACAAAGATATGAAGAAATTTTAAATTGAATGGTATCATGGGACTAAGAGAGTAAGGACATAGAAAACCTCTTCTGGATCAGACCAAACCTTCATCTAGTCCAGCACTGTGTAGACATGGTGGCAAACCCACAGGATCACGCAAGTAGAATGGGTGCAAGACCTCCTCTTGCCCACGCTCCTCAGCTGCTCATGTATGCAGGCATATCACCAGTATCACAAAGCTGGCAAGGTGAGCAGCCACAGATAGCCTCCTCCTTCATGAATCAAGCTGGGACTAGAACCCAGATCTTCCAGTCCCCAGTCCAACCCTCTGACCACCACACCACACAGGATCTCATATGCTCTTGAAGGACTGCTTCCAAATTCTGCTGCCATTAGTTCCAACTCTGAGGACTCCAGCTAAGCAGCATCTTTGGGACTGGAAGTTCTGAGCAAAGGAATGACGACTCTCTTGGAGGTGTCCAACTTTTTCTCCAAGCTTTGAGGGTTCTCAAGACCGGACAAAATGGCAATCACGATACGTCCTAACCCATCAGATTTGGCTGTATGATAATGTCACTGTGGGTAAATGAAGGCAGCTGAGATAAAGTGAAGAAAATGTAAAGGAATAAGGAGGTGGACATTTTATCAAGTATAAAATCAAGCATATCAAGTAATTGAAAGGGAGGGAGCTTGTCAAAGCTGCAGAAAATATTCCCAAAATACTCGAGCAGTTCCAGATCATCCAGTGTTACGCATCTCCTTTCATCTCTCTCCACCTTACTAACCTTAAGGAGATGTTTTTAAGCAATTTCCTAATTTCCAACTTGAACATCATTTTTCCAAGGCTCTAATTTTCTCAACACCTTCTTGTACATTCAGGAGAAACTGTATTCTAAAAATATCCATTATAATGCTTCAAGGACAGAACCGCATCGCTCCTTTCCTACACTGCAGTCTGCTTAAAGGCAAATGTAGAATCTGAAATCACCTGTTCTTTTGGATACCCAGCTAGGATGGTGGGAACATGCTGTGTCCTTGGAGTGCCCACCACACCCTTGTAGCTGGTACAGAAGAAACATCATCCTTTGAAGTCTGAAACTGACCCCAGAGACAGGATTTAGGGGGCATTCTGTGGGGCTGAGAGGGGAGAAGACAGGTGCCACCACAATATGAAGTATCTTCCTGATGCACCTCCCTGTCTCTTTGTTCTCCTTGGTATGACACCTAGATGGACAGAATTGGCCATCTAAATATTTTGCAGACAAATCTTTGCTTCTCTGCTACCTTTCAGTCTGCATGGAATGCTCATCTTCTTTTCAATTTGGCTGGCTATAGGCATCCAGACTGAACTCAGTCTTTAATCTTTCCTATCAACTCAGCTACCCTCATGGGTCCTCCAAAACCTGCCTCCACAGCTATACGTTGGGCTAGCATGTTGAGCCACCTTTGCTAAGCTGGAAAGGTGTGGACCCACAACAGGATGGGTGATCACATGTGGAGCAGGGGGTTCATACGACCATTCCAATCCCCATTATAGGACCATTCCAACTCCCATTCCATTCCATTGCATTAAGGCACCGAGGGATGAAGTTCATAAGAGAAGCTACCTATGGATTTAATTCTCAGAGCTGGCATGGCATGGAGAATGACATGCCAGACATTAATTATGGGAACCAAGGCTCAGGTTCCTGCTCAGTAACAAAGCTTTCTGGGTGGCCTTGGACTACCCAGCCTAACAGACATCTCAGGGTTCCTGCAAGGCCTGAAGATAGTGAAGTCCACCTATGCTGCCCTGCCTTCCCACATTAGAGACATTCAAAAAGAGACAGAATGGCCATCCAGGTGGGAAGGTGCAACGTGGTGTCCTGCAACAGCAGCAGGTTGGACTCGATGGCCTTCATGGCCCCTTCCAGCTCTGCTATTCTATGATTCTATGAAATGGCAGGTTAATGACACAACAGCCAGTGATAAAAAATTCCTGCACTGTTAAGAGCAGTACTCAGGCTCTCGCTTGCTGGTTCAAGGCCCACAAAGCCAGGAAATGGAAAGTCAAGACTGTTGCCTTAACTGATGAGACTGATGAGCTGTGATGATGTTGTGCAATGTCACAAAATGTGCTCGCTCACAATTTAGCTTCCATGCTCACACATTTTTCCTTGTTCTTTCAACCCCACATCTAGGAGGGGAGGATGAAGTATTGGGGCCAGCTAAGATTCTCCTCATTTCCCTGGTCCTGTATCCCCTCATGAAGCACCTGCTCCAGGTTATTATGTGAAGGAAACCTCCTGGGAGTTGACCCATGTCTGTCTGTTGCTTCCGTCATTAACTGATGGGGTGGAAGTAGCAGTTGGAGAGAGCCCTTCTCTGGCAGAAGATGAGTTTATTTATTAGATTCATGTCCTGTTTTTTTCTTACAATGAACACAAAGTAGCTTACATCATTCTCTTTCTCCTGCTTTCAATTTTATTCCCTGTGGGGTGGATTGGACTGAGAGTCAGTAACTGGCCCAAAGTCACCCTGTTCGCTCCATGGCTGAGTGGGGACTAGAATCCAGGTTGCCTGAGTCCCAGTCCTGCACTCTTAACCACTACCTCACACTTTGCAAGGAGATACAGAACCAAGGCAATATGGTCCAAGGACAAGTTCTATTCTGTTCTGTTCTGCAGCTCACCTCAACTAAGGGACACTCCTGTACATCTTTAATAAGAGCCTCAGAGTTGTTCACTCATACAGACTTTTCTGACTACCTGCCTGCCCCTTGACGGAATTTGACAAGGACCTTTTTGGCTGGAGTACCAGGATGCCGTCTTCATGCTCTTTGTCTCACCTTTGGCTTTTAGAGAGTGAGCAAACATGGATTCCAAGGCACATGTGAAAGGGGATGATTTCGATATATAGGTTAAAGATACTTGCGGCCTTACTACTTGCCCCATTTTTTATTTTTTTTAGTATTTTTTACTTCAGTGTTGCTGTTAGTTTTGCATTTTTTGAACATAAAACCATGGCATGATTTTAAATTAGGTAACCATAAGCTGACTTGGATGTTTTATGGAGAGGCAGGTGATCAATATTTTAATAAATAAAATGAACAAAAATATAGGCATGCATTTTTAAAGAAAATGCATTTTTGCCCTGCAACAGGCAAACGCTCGTTCTGCCTTCCCATGTGGAAGGGAAGGATTCATAATCTTGGAAGGTGCTATTCCTCTGCCCTTCTATGTATAAATATTTGAATGGTCCCATCCTAGCATTAAGTGATGGTTTGGAAGTTTGAATTGAAGATTAATCACCATGAACAGAACACCTGGTATTTCCTGGTATTAACTCCTGATATTAACTCAAGCCCTGTTCAGACTCCCCTTCCCGTGAGCTCACCGAATGTGATACCAAGATGGCGATTGGCTATGCCTCCAGCTTGGCCAATCAGGGTTTCTGCTTGCAAGGAGAAGCTCTACCTGTGGACATTTCCATGAAGGTAACAGCAAGAGTTATGCAATTGCCTTCACCATACACAAAAGGGTTGCCCACGGACTGTTGATACCCTTGGAAGAATTTGCCCCTTTCACATCTCATCCGTTCCTTCTAATTTCCTTGTACCTTGGTAGGGATAGTGGAGAGATCTTCACTGGACTCAGGTGAGTGTGGATTTCTATGAAACTGACCCATGGACTCTGCAGCAGGCTGGCTTTTCTGCACTTGCATGGTTTTCATAGACCCACAAGCTGGTTTACTTTTCAGAAATTTACACACCTTTGGTCATAGAAAAGTATGAAAACGAGCAAGCAAACAGCCATCCACCCAAACTGCACATTTCCCTCCATAGACTAAAGTGTGCAAATGTGCATGAAGATCATGGTGATCTAGACATTTGGGGGAAGTGCAAATTTGCAGGTGTAAATTTGTGTAAGAGCTTATGATGCAAGTTTAGGAAATGAGGGAAAAAACCCCAGTGAGCTGGTTCAATGAGGTTGACCCAATTCAAAGATGGGATCTACTTCAACCAGGGTTTCTACGCACCTGGAATCATTGTTTTTCTTTCAACAATAGCTTGGAGTCCATTCTTTTAATCCTCTTTGCCAGCCACTATTGAAAACATGCCAACAGATGGTTTGCCCTGAAACTGGGCAGATGACGACACTGAAGCAAGGAGTGTTGCGAGTTTTCTTCATGATGCTTGGGGACAAGCAAGACAGCTGTCCCTGAATATCTTAATTACAGCACGGACAAATTCTAATTAATGTAATGTTGTTTTATGACTGTATTAATGTTGCATCCATTAGCACCACAGATCCCCTTTTAGGGATTATCTTTGAAAATCAGCAAATGCTTTTGGGGGTGTTTGCAGGGGCTGTGGAAAGGAACTGTGAAACTTGCAGGCGAGATGACTGAACAATGAGAGATGCGAGCCAACTGAGTCTTGTGTCATATGCTGTAAAATGCCTTAGGAAGTCTATGTTCTTTGAAAGGGGATAAGAAATGGATTTGATACCTCATAAATACTCCTTCCATATAATGTTCATAGGGCAATTTTAGCACATGAGCCCTGCTCAGGTGGTTAAGAGCACCTCTGTGATGGTGGGCATATGGGTTGAAGGCAACTTCTAAACCTTGGGCACGTTTGAATGTACCTGGGAGTACATGAAAATTGTACGTTTGTGTCTAGGAGGTATATTTAGCAAAAGCTTGGTGATGACATGAAGATTTAAAATCTGATGCACAAACCTGTTGGCTGTTGAAACAATAATTCTTATTCCATATACTTCTATTTAGGAGGTCAGTTCTGCTTTCTCCTGCAAGCAAAATTGAAAGTATTTTCTGTCCTGACTATGGTGCACTTTGGACGTATTGGTAATTCTGGTCATAAGGATTCCGAAATGGAAAGATCATAATCTGTGGCAGTCAAATTCAACAGGTAGAGTTTGTTTCTGGCATGGAGTGGCCTCAGTATTCCAGCCTGCCACATACTGTGAAAGATGCGGAGCTTGTCAGAGCAAAAGAGGTGGCAATGCTGACTGAGCACCACTGACAAGAAGAATCATAATACACAGGAATTCAGACCCTGCTCCTGAGTACTCAAAGCCATGAGCCTGGATACGTTGGATGCATCAGCTTTGCTTTCTCTCACATTCATTTAAGAAGTCCTCCTGCTCCTCATCTCAGATGCTTTCTGCATCATTTATGGAGATATCAGGAGAGCTGGTGTGGCGTAGCGGTTAAGAGCACAGGACTGAGAGTCGGGTGACCTGGGTTCTAGTCCCTGCTTGGCCAGGGGTGCTTGATGTTGTCCTCAAGCATTACTCAACAAGCTGCTTCAAGGCAGAGTTGTCCTGGGGTGAAACTGGGACTAGGTGCATGCAAAAAAGCGATGGTGGTGTGGCAAGGTAGAATCATAGACTCACAGAATAGCAGAGTTGGAAGGGGCCATGAAGGCCATTGAGTCCAACCCCTGCTGTTGCAGGACACCACGTTACACCATCCCACTCAGGTGGCTGTCCAGTTTCTTTTTGAATGCCTCCAGTGTGGGAGAGCCCCCCACCCCTCAAGACAGCTGGTCCCACTGCCGTGCTGCTCTGACAGAGAGGAAGCTTTTCCTGATGTCCAGCCTGAATCTGGGTTGTCACAGCTTGAATTGATTATTCCGTGTCCTACACTCTGGCATGAGCAAGAAGAGATCTTGACCTTCCTCTCTGTGACAGCCTTTGAGGTACTTCTAGAGGGACATCATGTCCCCCCTCAGTCTTCTCTTCTCAGGGCTGAACTTGCCCAGTTCTCTCAGTCTCTCCTCACAGTGCAGTGTTTCCCAACCCTGGATCATTTTTGTCTCTCTCCACTGGACCCTTTCTAATTTCCCAGCATCTTTCTTAAATCTTGGTGCCCAGAACTGGACACAGGATTCCAGGTGAAGTCTGACTAGTGATGAGTATAGAGGAACTGCTACTTCTCATGATTTGGATGCAATACTTCTGTTAACACATCCCAAAGTAGCATTTGCTGTGAATTCACTCCAGATAGTAGGAGTGGCTGCAATGAAATGAAAGACAAGCCTGTTAGACTCCTTCCTTCCTTCCTTCCTTCCTTCCTTCCTTCCTTCCTTCCTTCCTTCCTTCCTTCCTTCCTTCCTTCCTTCCTTCCTTCCTTTTTGCTACTGATGGGGAGTTTCTTTAGAACATTGCATCTCATTTTTCTTTACATCTGCCTATCCCTTTCCTAGCATTTCAAACACAAGCTGGTCAGGTAGTCCCACTGAAACAATTACTGTTGATCCAAAAAAGGGCCAGATTGGAACTATCAAAGAAAACTGCAATTCAAAAATTCATCAGACTGTGGGAGATGAGGATGGCGAGTGGAGAAAATGTTCCAGGAGCAGAGGTCTTTCTTACAGGGAAGGAATTACTCCCAAGGAGATCTGATGACTGGATTTGATTAGTTTCACATGTTCTTCATTGCTTATTTGGTGGGGGGACATGCAAAAGCTGTGCTCTCTGCACTGGAGGTAATATTTAAAAATGTATGAGCATCAGCCGTCAAAGCCCTGTGGCTTTCTCCATTGCAAGACAATTGAAATGTAATGGAAATCCTATTGATTTGCAGTGGGGAAAGCTGCAGGATGCCAATTGTCCAATGTTGTTGCTAGAGGTAAAATTGCACAAAAAGAACCCATCTTGCCCTCCAAACACTTAGACCATAACAGCGCCTGATGGCTGCTTTTATCTGGCTTCTGGACCAATTGCAATCAAATGAGATCATTTGGCTTGCTTCAACGTTCCTAAGGTTACCCGCACCAAAGAGGGTCACTACTTGTATTATCTCTCTTCTAGGAGAGAGGGAGAATGCAAACGGCCTCTGAGCCATAACAAATGGCAGAAGGCCTGTAACTGTTTCATAAACATGTGCTCACTATCAGCCTGCACTTTGAAGAATGTTGCCAGGTTTTTGCTCTCGTCAGAAATGTAGACAAGCAGATGTCCCAGTATTGTGTTTGCAAAGTCCCTCTTCTGGACTTTGGACTAATGGAGGGGTGGTCAATTGCTGATTCTCCAGACATTTTGACCTACAACTCCCATGATCCCTCACTGCTAGCTACTCTGGCTAGGGCTGATGGGACTTTTAGACGAAAGCTCTGGAGGAACAATAAAAAAGCTCATCCATGGTCTGATGGTTTGTACCCAAAGTTAGTCCTACTTAGAAGGAGCCTATTCAGAGGAAAGGGAACTGAATTAGTCACGGGATGACTCTGAGTAGCACCAGCATTGGATATACTCTCATGAAATTCTGGGCGAGTTTCCAGATTCTGGGGAAGGGCCTTAAACATTTTGAGAGGCTTTTGATTAAGTCACTGGATTAATCAGTTGCAATCATATTTTCTGACATGGAATAGGAAGAGGGAGAAAGCTGGCAGGGAGTTCATGCCACAAGAACTGCATTTCTCATGAGCATCACGCCAAATGTTTCCATTTATTTTTGGCCATTTGTTGGGTGGATGGGTGAAAAGTAATTGCATCGGAAGGGGTGAGAATTTGGGGGCAATTTGCAAGGATTCAGGGCTTTGGTGCTTCCCATAGTGGCTGAGCAGCACATGTGTTCTTCCTTCTACCATCTAACCCCCCACCATTGCTCTCTTCTTGTAGCTCCTCTGGGGTTTTGTGGGCAGATTTGGTACCAGAAGTCAAAATGGTAAGATAAATGTCAGGGTTGGCTTCTCTTAACTCCCCAACTCCCAGCATAACTTTTTAAAAATTGGAGGAAGTTGGAGGAAGAGGATGGCAAGCAGAGAGACCATGCTTCTGCATCTCTCCTTATTCTTTCTGCTGCCTGCTACCTCTTTCCACCTCCTGGTGGCCCATCAGAAAGCTTTTCAGAGGAGTCTGTTGACCTCTCACTAACCTTGGGTGAGGTGATGAAGAGACACAGGGTCTGAAGTTGGACTAGTCTAAGACAGGTTCTTGGGGAAGACTTCTCATTGGAATAAAGCTCAAGAATGAGCTCATAATGTTTGACAGTTTGCCCAAATAATGGTATTGTCCTATCTTTGACTTTGATTCCTTGTGTCCAGGGACCAAACTGATCTCTAGTATCTACCCTATCTTTTTAAATGCATGGTTAGGATGATAGGCCCTGAACACTGTGGCCAAGTGTTAGGCCTCTTTGGAGTTATAGCTGGCAGCATCCTAAGAGCATCAGGTCAAGAAAGGCTGTTTTAAAGCCACCCAAGACAGTGGCCAACGCAATGTCTTAGCCTTCGTATCCACTTGTAAAGAAGTCCTTCCTGTTCTTTGTCTTGGATCTTCCCTGTTTTAGCTTCATGGGATGACCCTTTTTGGTTGCATTGTTATGAGAAAGGAAGAAGATGTGGCTGTATCCTTTCTGTACACCATGCATGATTCTATATAATTCGATCATACCCCACTTTCCTTAAGCTAGGAAGCACCAAATATTGTAACCCCCCCCCCCCCTTAGCTGTGCAGCAGGTTTGATGAGGCATAAAGGATACCTGAGAGGGTGCTATGAAGCCCCTGGACAGCTTCATCTCTTGGGCAGTAGAGAAATGAAAATGATGGTGATAATAATTAACAACAACAAAGGCAATTTGTTTCAAAAAATGAATGGTAATTTTCTGTTGCTATATGAGAAACAGTTTTTGAAATAGTGGCATTTCTTTAGAAGATCTTGCCTCAGCATTGAAACCAACTCTTTGGATTAAAAATCAAATTAACAAACACTATTTAAAAGTTGGAACTGAAAGTTGGGTCCAAGCCAGAACCAATGCTCTTTTTAATGGATGATTTATATATTTAAATACTCTGGAACACCTCTCAACAAAAACAACAGCAACATCCAAAAACCATCGCATTTTAAATTATGCGAACAACATCATGGTGGACCATATTGAACATTCTGGGTCTCTCCATGCCTAGAAATACCAATTTACAAACTATATTTTTCCCTTTGGTGGTATCCAATGACAATAACAGCTTAGGTTATGTCTGAAAACAAATTACAGGCTAGAAGGGCAGCAGATTGCTGGGTGAAGTAGTAAAACATTCTGCCAAATAGAAGAAGGTGTGCATCTCACTTCTTTCTAGATTACAAGATAAAGGCCTTCTCATGGAAAAGTCAGTTCAAGGCTGTGAGTCTGTTTGACCCACATAAATGGTGGTCAACTGGATGGAATGTGAGGGTACCCAAATGCTGAAGACTGTCACAGTGGAAATACGAGTCAGCCAAAGGTGTGCAGGTATTCTGTGCAATTTAATGGCTGCAATGGGCATGCCTTAAAAAAATAGGCACAACTTTTTATTTAATGTTGTGTCTCTGTAGAAATAAGTGTTTTCCATTTTTGATGCTCGTTGCAAAAATAGTTGCTTTGTTCTGAAGCTGTCTGTTCTTTCCTCTCCTAGGGACAGATGACACACTGGTTTTAGTTTTATTGTGAAAAGAACTTGCCAAAGCTGCAAAGTTCTCTACACCAGGTCTGATGGAACTTGAGATTAAAAAGAATGAGGATGTGGAGGAACAATAATGGACTGATTTGTCCATTCAGGCACAGTGCTTTGCCTGCAAGTCCCTATGCATTCAATGAGGTTTGTGTCGGAGTACCACCTCTGTGTTTGCAGGCAAGCTTCTCATCTTCAGTAGCTTTGTGTCAGAGGGGGACAACATGGTCCTCTCCATCCCTGGGAGGGCAGAACATATGGAATGGCTGACACAGATGAGAGAGAGACAGGTTTGGCATCCAAGTAGACACAGTTGGGCACCAGTCAAGGGCACACATGCCAGCATGGGCCCACTCACTCATGGACCTGCTTTCCCTCTACACCACTGCTGCCAGCTTGTTCACCTGCCCATACAAGGGTGGTTGTGCGAAAGAGGTGCCCCAGGTGCCCCATTCTTCTTGCGCACTTGTGATTTCCCTGATAGGGAAAGAAGTGGGGAGAAGTGAGGAGAATCCATCTGCTGGCAATCGTGGTGAGAAGGTGGACTTGCTGAGGGAAGGACCCATGGCGGAGTCTTATCCAAGGGCCCTCAAAAACCTGGATCTAGCTCTGTTGAGAGCTAATGTCAGTTTCAGGCACGCAATTGTCCCACCATTGCCTAGTTTCATATAAAACTTTGAGACTTTGTCTTGCTTTACCCCCAATTCACTGCAAAGAAGATGTGCAAATTCAAGCTCAGCTTAGACCAGATGATCCAACAGGGGCCTGTGTGATGGAGCTCCCCCCATCCCACACACACACACAGAGGGAGGGAGAGCGAGAGAAGAAATCCTTATCAGGGAGATGCTTATTTTTTGGATAGGACATTGCATTTTATGGTGTGAATATTAGGAAAAACTGGAACCATTCTCCTTGACCTCTTGTCTCCTGTCAAGGAGACATGAAGGACAACAAGGACCATCCAGTCTTGCAGCTTCCCACAAGGGAAACAACCCAGAACACCGCTTTACCAGTGAACTCTCAGTGGGAACTAATCCTGTGCATGTTTGTGCATAAATGGGAGAGTTAGAATTAATTCCAGCAATTAACATTCACATTGATTGTATTTCTGCACAGTTTGACTTTGACAGCTAAGTAATGTAGGTCATTGATTTCACAAATTATTATTTTTATTAATGTTTTTTGGTTCTCACTCCCTGGAATTTGTGCTTTGCATATCCTGAGGATTAAATCCTCAGCAGACCTCAGTATGGTTGTGAGACATTCCCCTGAAATGGTGCAGTAGATACCATGAATGGGTGGCCAGTCAGCTGCAACGGTTTTGCTAAGTCACATGTTGGGCAGACTCATGTCATGCAGGCAGTTCAAATATGAGACCCACATTTTGAAATCGTACCTCAGAGGACGCCAATGACCTCCCAAATCTTTCTGTGTCATTTGTTTAAAAACCCAGCCAGATTTTAGCTTAAAAAGCACCCATTCTGAATGCCAGTAAGTGGAATATCTGGGAAAATCCTGGGTTTCTTATCCAGGATAGTGGAAAATTGCCAGGAAAGGGCACCAGAAAAGATAGAAGAACTGGTGAAACTGCCATAAAAGACAGATTGCAACATTTGGTATTGTTTAGCTTTGGAAAAAGGCCAAGTAAGGAGAGATGTAAGAGGGGTCTATAAAATTAGGAATTTTTGTAATCACAAGTTGAATACGTGTCAACACTGGGATGAGGTTGCAAAAAAGGCCAATGCTATGCAGGGATGCATTAATAGAAGCATAGCTTCAAAACCACGTGAGATCCTAGTTCCACTCTCTTCAGCACCACTTAGGGCCCACCCTGAGTATTTTGCCCAGTTCTGGGCTCCACAGTTTCAGAAAGATGCTGGCAAACTGGTTTCAGAGGAGGGCAACAAGGATGATCCAGAGACTAGAAATGTAGAGACCTGTTCTCCCCTGCAGAGGAAGGCAGGATGCATTCCAACGGAGCCAAGCTCAAGGAACCAAGGAAGTACTTCCTGACAGTTAGGACCCCGAGGGTGTGGAATGGGCTTACACGGGAGGTGTTTGAGGCCCCATTGGTGAGGGTGTTCAAGGATAGGCTGGATGTGCACATGGTGGGCATGTCGTGAGCGGAGCCAGCTGGATCCAGGGGTCAGACTAGGTGGCCCAGGAGACCCCTTCTGACTTGCTCTGTTTCTCTGTTTCCAGAAGGGGGAATAGAAAGAACTTGTCATGTTTAGCCTTAAGAAGAGAAGACTAAGGGGAGATGTGATGGCTGTCACAAGTACTTGAGAGGCTGTCACAAAGAGGAAGGATGGCATCTCTTCTTAATCATCCTAGAGTGTAGGACATGGAATAAGGTTATTGGGTTTCAGGAAGCCAGATTTGGTCTGGACACCAGGGAGAATTTCTTGACTGGTAGAGCAATATGGTGATGTAACCAGTTCTCCAGGGAGGTGGTGGGCTCTCCCACACTGGAGGCATTCCAGAGGCATCTGTCAGGGAAGCATTGAAGTCCCACCTTGAGCAATTGGACTTGATGACCCTCTTGGCCCCTTTCAACTTTACTATTCTATGATTCTCTGATTCTGTATCAAAAAAGTGGAGAGGGAGACAACCCTCTCTCAATAAAACTAGAACCCAGGCTGTCTGGTGAAGCTGAGCAGTGGGAGATTCAGGGCACAGTTAAAAGGACGGACTGCTTCTTACAGTCCATGGTTTAATTATGGAATTCACTTCACAAGAGGCAGGAGTGGCCACTGATCTGCATAGCCTGAAAATGGGACTGGGTGAATTCACAGAGAAAAAGGTCATCAATGGCTACTGGTCAGTGGGCAAGTGCCTTATACATGCCAGTACTGGGAGGGCACAGACGTGTGTGTGCAATTGCTTGCCTGCCTGCCTGCCTGCCTGCCTGCCTGCCTTCCTTCCTTCCTTCCTTCCTTCCTTCCTTCCTTCCTTCCTTCCTTCTTTCTGTCTGTCCTTCTTTCCTTCTTTCTGTCTGTCCTTCCTTCCTTCTTTCTGTCCATCCTTCCTTCTTCCTTTCAACTTATCTTCTGCTATACTCATCCAAAGACTCTCTCAATGGATTACAATATTACATAAAAGAACAATGTGCCGCTTCTGACTTTCCCACGGAGAGCCGGGTTCTGAAGAGAATGTTGGACTCGATGGGCCATTCATCTGGTCCAGTGGAGTTTTCCTTACGTTCTTATGCACAGATTACTTTTAGTTTTCCAACACTATTTGTAGAACATCATTGACCTTTCCAGAGTAATATAAAATATATCCTGGTCTCTGTTCCATGAAGTTGAAGTTCAGACACCAGAATGGGGTACGGGAGAGGAGAGTTAGCAGGGGGGAAAAACAACAGCTTCCCATCATCTGTTAAATAAACATCACTGGAAAATATGGAGCTTCTGAGCTATTTGTGGTTTAATTTCCCATTAAATATATGTAATGATAACTAGGTAACTGTACAACAGCTGAGACAAAACACTAAGAAATAGCCAAGGGATTTTTCTATTTTACTTCTGCCTCAGCATAATCTAAATAGCGATTTTTTTGTATTCTGAACTTTTCACTGTCCAGAAAGCTAAGCAAACAGCTTGCAGATTTATAGTCTCATTACCTGCTGTAATAAACTCCGCCAAAAGTAATTTTCATAGCCCATGACTTCAAAATGAATGGGACTGTCTAGGCCAATAAAATACCATGCTGGCCAGAAAGGGGTTAGACTCATTCTCTGCGTCATTCATTACCACTGTACACTTTCATTCTTCTTCCAATTCCTCCCTCTAAAGGATAAGATTTCTAAGTTACCATGGTTTTCCTTCTGGTGCTCCAAGATGGCACAGCTTGTGGTATAACACTGGAATTGAATGAGAATTTAAGCTTATTTAGTGGACCTGTGAAATAACAGTTTTTCTGTTTCTGCACATTTTAAATACATATTTCATCTCATTTAAGTTGACTTGGCAATTGGTCTGACACAGGTCTACTATTCGAGCAGTGAGCATAGTCCTGTCTTTACCTGAGGAAGATTTCTGAATCAATCCCTGGCATCTATAGTTAAAATGCCCTGCTGATGGGAGTATGTGTGATGCAGGAGAGCTGCTAAATCACAGATAAAGAGCATTCTTGGCCTGGTCTAAGGAAGATGATCACACCATCACCTAAACCGGTCTGGTACATTAAAGTCATTGAACAAAGAGTCTAGAGGAATCCTTCTGATGTTGGACAAGCATTATATTAAGCACAACACCTGGCAGTTTACCATAATTTCCAGACAACCAAAGGTGTTCCATTTTCCAACTCAGTTTCAACAACATGATAACTTGTTGAAGGGTTGTTGAGGGTTGTTGAGTATGAAGGGTTGTTGAGCATGAGTTGTCAGTGAACTATGGGTTGTTGTTGGGACATAAGTGATTGTGTTGTGTGAATTCAGCTGATATAACAAACCCACACCCATGAAGAGAACATGAATCATGGGTTCTCTTCATGGGTAGTTCATGGCCAACAAACATAGATTAGTAGTATAGCTGGATTCAGACGGAATGATAACCCAGATTTCACAACAACCCACAATGAACTTCCACAATGAATGAGGGGAAGTTATCATGCTGTCTAAACCAAGTGTCCGTTATCCGATAGCCAATGAGCTGGCAAGCAGAAGGTGGAGCAGACCTGAACAGTGTGCTCCAGAAAGCAGGACTAGAACCAGTGGGTGCAAATTGCAGGAATTGGGTTTAGATTTCCCCTAAACATTAAAAGAAATGTCCTAGCAGTAAAACTGTTTGACAGTGGAACAGACAGGAAATAGCTAAGCATGCAAAAGCTTCAGCCTGTAGATACTACCTGGATGTGAGCTATAGAAGATCTGGTCTCTGTTTCTTTGGATCATTCCACATGGCCTGCAGGTCAAGACCCTGATTGACAGGTTGTTGCCCCGGAGTGTCTTTTGCTGCTTGGATGCATCTGGTTCTTCTTTGTTTCACATTAGTATTATTGGATTGTTCAATCTGTACAGTTATGTGTATGTGTATGTAACTGTCACTATGATTCATATCCGTTGGTTCCTTGGAAATGTTATGCCCTGTTGCAGCCATTTTTTGATGTTGACACTTTTCTGAGCATGATTTTACCATGCAAAAGCAACATTGCAAACAAATATCATGATGAAGAAGATGATGAATGGATCAATTGGTCCATGCTGTTTCCTCCCACATTTTCAAAATCTCAGGTGGTTTCCCCTCCCCACTCATCCAGTTGAAGGAGAAATGTGCAAAATGTTGTAAACTGTTATAAAAAAATGGACTGAGCTAAATTCTCAGTCTTCCCAAGCTCAAACCCATGAGAAGCAGAAGGCTTCTGGCTCCAGGCTTTCTCTTCTGGATAATTTCATCCAGTTTTGTTGCCACCACGGATTGACCAAAACATGATGACCTGATGTCTTGATCTTGAGAGAGACGATACCTTGGAAGGTGCAGACTTTAAGGGTACAGACCCAGAAATCCTAATCCTGGGGTTCCCCCATTTAGTTCAGTCATGGCCATGATGATAAGGCCTCAGAAGATTAAGGGAAAGACTGTTTCTTGGTAGTAGACCTCCAGCTTTGCTTGCAGAAGGACCCAGGTTCAAGGAAGGTCCAGGGAGCAACTAATGGTGGCATCAACTACTGCTCTTGCTCACTGTTACTATTGTCTGGGCCAGTGTGTAAGGAAGGTGAAAAAGTGGGTGTAATGGAGGAAAGAAGGCATTTATACATGGGTTTCCAACATGGGTTTCCAACATGGTCTTGGGCAGGTGCTCCGTAATGCTTGCTCCTGAATCTGGCTCTGAAGATTGGAGGAAATGCAGCTTTGCCTGCCTGGGGGAAGATGGAATAGCATTACAAAAGTCAGGTTAGAACCCCTCCTCCTGAACATCTGCCATCTTTATGGCAACCAAAAAACCTGTGTGGCAGAAACGCACATTGGGGGAAGGAGAGGGAAGAGAGGACAGGAGATTACTTCCCTTTTAACTCTACATGAATAATCTCATTCGTGCAGCTTTACCTTCTCAACAAGGAATGACAGATTCCCTTCACTGTATTTCCCATCTTGTGATTCGTAAACTTCCAGAGCTATCATTAAAGCCGTTCTTCAGATCACCATTGGAGTACATGGTCAATGAAACATTCCCCAAACTTCCTTTAATGTAGTGAACTTATTACACATTGAAAAAGTTTAAACAGAAGAATCAACTTGGGAATATCCTTGAAATCAGAACTACAAAGCTTGATTTGTATTCCCCGCCCCCTTTCCCCAAAAATCCTAGAAGCTCTGGAGCTGCAGGGCTGCAATTAAACCCATTACTGCACCCCCAGACATGTTTTGCAGCCATAGAGAAATTCAGGACACTGAGAAAATTGAGAGCTACAAGAGAGCTTCAAATGAAAAGGTGATCACCAATTGCCAGGGGAAATCACTTAATGGTATAGAGACCAAATTGAAAGTTGCTCTTTGAGACCCATCCCCTTTCTGTGGTCCAGTTATTATTGTTCAAAGCTCACTTGAAATTAAGTACTCCTGGGAAGCCCTTGGGAAGTGATGGGTGGTCGTAGTAATGGCTGCTGAGATCCATATGAAAACGAGCTGGATAAAACTAGTCTTCAAATGTCCACCCATCAAAATGTTTAGGGCAAAAGGATTTGGAGAGGGACATTTATTTATTTATTTATTTGCAGTATTTTTACCCCGTCCTTAACACACATCTCAGGATGTTTGATGTTTTAGTTAAGCATAACAATAGATAAACATAACAAATGCAACAAGCATAATAAAATAAAATAAAGGAAAAAGTGACTAGGCATGACCATTAAAAACTAGTTAAAATATTTAAGTATTAAAATGCCTGGTGAATACAAAGGTTTTTACCTGGCGCAGAAAAGAATTTAACATTGGTCCCAGGTGAACCTCTCTGGGGAGCACATTCCACAGTTGGACATGAATTTGGTTCCTGTACGGACCCCTCCCCCAAACCCCCTCCCCAACCTTGTTGTTTTTGATTTGTTGTTTTCACAGTCACTTTGTAGCCCATCTTTGTTTCTCTGGGTACCCTTGTTTCTCCTTCAAAAAGCTTTATTGAATTTTAATTTATTGTATACAGTAAGGGTAGCAACATTGATTAATCAGTTAAATGAATTGATGAAGGCCTTAGTCATGCCCTCACTTAGCTCAAAGGAAGTCCCATCAAACTTAATTGGGCTAATTCTAAGCATGCATGTATAAGCTAGTAATGGGAGTCATTTTGATTCACAAATGCTGCCCTGTCACAGTCTTTTAAACTACTTCTTTGAGAATTAGACAAGTAATATAAGGATCTACCAAAATCAATATTATTCACCTTCTTTTCCTTCCCAAGTCTGAATTGAATAACATCCATAATTAGGAATCTTGTATACATTGGAATTGGGAGAATTTAAATTTGAATGCTGGCAAGCAATTTAATAATGTATACTCTCTTTTCTGTTTACTTTGGCAGAACTTCAACTGGTACAAAGGATTTTCTTTTTAAAACAGGAGATACCACTTAAAGAGGAAGAAGAACTGCTTTGGTTTAAAAAAGTTACATCTCCAGCAGCCCAAGAAAGAAAAAATATAAGGTATGGATGATGTAATTTTAAAAATTATGCCCGATCATCAATGCTTTTTACATCTGCAGGGAAGGGTTTTTTAATTTCTTCTATGATGGCTTCACCTGAAGTTCGCAGAAGACATCTTGGTGACCATAATGGCTTTAGCATTGGGTTAAGCAACTGGGAGCGCATGACCCATCCTTCCTTGGTAATGCAGTTCAGGTGCTGTGCACATGCATAACAAGCCCAACCTGAATTTCTCAATGTTCACCAATTTCCACCTTGAAGTTCATTCTATTTCATGTCCTGACAAGATTTCCATGTTTGGTTTTATCTTTTCACAGAAACATTTGGACACAATTTCACGTGCATTTCCCCAAACGTATACCTCAGCTGTGCAGATTGTGGAAACGTACACAGTCCTTTGCTTTGATGGAAGCACATTTGTGTGTCTTGAGTACTATTCTATTGGTAGAAAATTGGGTTACAACTCAGCTCACATCTCTCCCTCTCTCTCAAAAGCACACATTCGGTTCATAGACATTTTTCAGATGTCCATATTTATGTCTAGCACATTTTTTGTTTTGTAAATCGCATTGAAAGCTCAGGAATGCATGGACTCCAAATACAGATTCACGTTCTCCTCAGAAGGTATGACCTGGGTATATCCTAATAAAAATGAATATAAGTGAATTGCTCATGCATCCCCAGGTGCCTCCTAGACGCGCAGTCAGAGCTGCGGCTAAGACAGCTTTTCCACCCTGCCACTTACTCCAAGAAACGGGCTGCCACAAATTAACGCAGGCTGGGTTCTGTTTGCTGGAGGTTTTAGCTAAGGAGCTCAGCTTTCAAAAGAGACCAAGACAGTCTGAGCTGAAGCTTCCCTTGCACTTTCGTTTGGACTATAGAAGTTTCCCACAGAAATACTCCTATGGAGCTCCTGAGGTACTTTTAGGTGGCAGGCATATTTTGGTTTATAGGGAAACCTTCCCTTAAAGGCAGGAGGCTGAAGTTTGGGGGCTTTTTTAGTAGACACTGTGACTTCGTCTTATGACAAGTCTGTGGGATTATTTATATGTGAAGTATGGTACAGCATGTGAGCTAAGGGGATTCCAGATTTGCATCAACTTAGTACTATCACCTTTCTGAGTTAATTATAGGTTCTACTCCTCTGTGGTTCAGTTTTCGAACAGTGTCCCTCTTTGCCAATATATGAGATGCAGTGAGGGATAGTGGTTAGAGTCTTGGCTTGGGGCTTGGGAGATCTGGGTTTTACTTCCCACTTGGTTCTGAAGCTCAATGGGTGACTTTGGCTCAGTCACTCACTTCCAACAGAGCCTGCCCCACAAGGTAGCTGTGTGGATAAAATGGAGAAGAAGATGAAGATTATGGAATTTGTCTGGGTTTCCTTCCAGGAAAGAAGCAGGGATAAAAGTGTAATAAAGAAATAAGGGAATAAACTAATAAATAAATATTTATATAGTGGCTGCCAAGGATAGTCACGTACATCAAGATGAATCATGTTTCTGTAATGAATTATTCCATTTCCTACGTATCCATGCTGGGCAACAGCCCTGCCCCCAGTCCAGATAGGGGCAATGTAGTCTCCTGGCACATTTTCTACCTTTTATCCCATCTTTAAGAAAACATCTGCCCATTAGCATACTAATCGCAGCTTTGCTGGCACTTCTGACACTTAATGGAACAAACGCCTATCTTTATTATCCCTGCTAGTTTTGAGAAACTTTTGGAGAATGAGTTAGCAGTGTAAAGACACTATTTTCTTTGCCTTCAGAGGGATCTGGAAGCAATCCTGAGACTGTTGAGTGACTAGCTGTCTTGTTAGACAAAACTTGCCATGTTGAGGGTCCGAGAAATTAACATTTCCTTGATCTGTTTGGTTCTGCCGTCTCTGTTGCTCTCCCCATCTCTGGCTTTGTCTCTCATTTCTTTCCTCCTTGTTTTCCTACAAAAATGCCTTCAGAGCATTTTGCAAAATATTAAATGAACATTAAAATCATTATAAAGCAGGAGAGCAAACACTAAAGCAGCACTAGAACTAGGGCTGAGCTGAAACGTCTCACCCCGTTTTCCTGGCATAATTGCAGATGGCTGGTGTGTGTGTGTGTGTGTGTAAGAGAGAGAGAGAGAGAGAGAGAAGGAGGGAGAGAACATATGTGTTTTCAGGTAATTGCTTCTATTCCCAACTTTCCCTAGCAGACAACAATCCCCCTAACCCATAATCCCCAGCACAATGAAATCTGATGGGAAAGCTTTGTTCTAATGCTAATCTGACCTCAGACCTGGGAGAGAAAGGGCAACATTTGCCTTGAAAGATGATGTGCACCATGACCTGGACTGCAGAAATGCACCCCTTAGTTCTGCAGGACTTAATGGTGTTTTTCAGAACCATCAACATTTCCCTTGGACCACATGTCAGTCATGAGACCTACAGACACTGTTGCATGGTGGCCTTACTGGTTCTTCTTGATGGAGGGAATTCAGAAAGTGGTGCTAGGATCAGCTGTTCAACACTGTAGCTGTTGGCCTGTGCCAAGGGTGAGTAATCTCAGGATTGAGGGCCAAAAATTGTCCTCTTGGGATCCCAAGAAGAGATAAAAGCCTGTAATTTGTACAGATGCTGAAGCTCAAGCTCAAATACTTTGGCCACCTAATGAGAAGAGAGGACACATGGGGAAAGTCCCCGATGCTGGGAAGGATTGAAGGCAAAAGGAGAAGGGGTAGCAGAGGAGGAGATAGTGTCATCAAAGCAACAAACATGAATTTGAGCAGGCTCTGGGAGGCAGTGGGGCACAGGGGGACTTGGTGTGCTTTGGTCCATGGGGCCATGAAGAGTTCAGCAAGACTTAGCAACTGAACAATAACAACCATCTGTATGCAACATGCACATGGGCATGTCGTGAGTGGAGCCGGCTGAAGCCGGGGGTCAGACTAGATGGCCCAGGAGACCCCTTCTGACTCGCTCTGTTTCTGTGTTTCTGTGTTTTATATTTCATGTCCTACTTGAGAACTTCCCAAAGGCAGCTAATTGACCCCTGTGTGAACAGAACACAGACTAAACAGGACCTTGGTCTGATCTAGCAGGGCTCTTCCTATCTTTTCAGGAGCACAAGATAAGCCCTGCTGGACCAGAGCAAAGCTCCTTCTAATTTGACATCCATTTTCCTGCAGCAGCCAGCTCTTTGGAGTGGAGGCAGGCTCACTGTGATGCAGCATTAGTGTATGTGAAGTGGTATCACAAACACAGAAACATAGAAACAGAGTGAGTCAGAAGGGGCCTCCCAGGCCATCTAGTCTGACCTCTGGCACCAGCCGGCTCTGTTCACGACATGCCCACCATGTGCATGACCAGCCTATCTTTGAACACCCTCACAGATGGGGCCTCAACCACCTCCCGTGGAAGCCCATTCCACGTCCTCGGGGTCCTAACTGTCAGGAAGTGCTTCCTGGCATCCAAATGGCTGCCTGAGCTTGGCTCCGTTGGAGCGTGTCTTGCCTTCCTCTGCAGGGGAGAACAGGTCTCTCCCCATCTCCATGTGACACCCCCTCACATACCTGCATGTCGCCAACAGATCCCCTCTGAGTTTCCTCTTCTCCAGGCTGAAGAGACCCAGTTCCCTCAGTCATGCCTCATACGGCATCCCCTGCAAACCAGCCACCATCCTTGTGACCTTTCGCTGCACTGACTCTAACCTGGCTATATCCTTTCTGTAATGAGGGGCCCAAAACAGCACAATACTCCAGTTGCGAGTCGGATAGAGTGGTAGCAATACCTCCCTTGATCTAGAAGCCACACTTCTGGCTATGCAACCAAGGGTGGCGTTCGCCCTCTTGACCACCGCATCACACTGCTGGCTCATGTTTAGCCTGAGGTCAACCAGTACCCCGAGGCCCCTTTCAGAAGTGCTGCTCTCCAGCCACTTGTCCCCTAACCTGTACTTATGACACCTGTTTGTATGCCCCAAGTGCAAGACCTTGCACTTATCCACATTGAACGCCATCCCGTTGTCTCCTGCCCACTTCCATTGTCGGTCCAGATCCTTTTGGATCTGGAGTACCTGCTCCTCAGTTGTGGCCACAAAGATGATGGAGCAGATTGTTCTCTGTTTCTTCCGAAGTAAGACCCAATCCAATGGGTTCAAATTACAAGAAAGAAGATGAGAAGAACAGAAGGACATAGGAAGGATAATGGAAAGTGAGACTATCATGGAGAAACTTATCTTAGCTACTAGGTCTGGTGGCTCCAAGCTACCTTCAATAACAGGGACTGTATACTTATATGCCACTTGCTGCAGAACATGTGTAGGAGAGTGCTGTGGCACTCAGATCTGGCATGTGCGATGCGTGGTTAGCTGGCTGGCCACTGTGTGAAGGCTGGAGTAGATGGACTCTTGGTCTGGTCCAGCACAACTTTCTCATCTTATGACTTATTCCCAGAAAAGTGTGCATGGGATGGCTAACGGTCTAGGGCCAGACAACCTCTTCTTGCACATCAATGTGCCCCGCATTGAAAATCAGCGACTGAGAGCCTTCCCTGGGCCCAGACTTCGGTGGCTATCTGAGCGAAGAGAGGTCTCTTCTGTGACAACTCAGACAGCAGATTTTCCTCCTAAACAAATTTTATCAGTTCGGAAGCCCTCCTCGAGGGAGATTAGGAGGGTGGCTACCCAGAGAAGGGCCTTCTCTGTGGTGGAATCCCAGTTGTGGAGCATACGCCCCAGAGAGGTTTGCTTAGTGCTGTCACTTTATTCCTTTTGGCACTGGGCCAAAACCTTTTAATTTTCCCAGTATTTTAAGGTCTGAATGTGATTTTAATGCAAGGTTTTATTGTATAGCAATTAATTTGGATGCTGTGCTTCACCCTGTTTATTGTAAGACCATCCCGAGACCTCAGTAGCAGATGGGATATAAACATTTTAAATAAATTAAAAAAATATCTGGCTATATCCGTTTTGTCATTTAAATACAGGACTCTTTCCCTTTATAGGAATGGGGTCTAAGCCCCTTTGTGGTGGTGGGCTGAGTCTTCCCTCCCATTCCCAGCATTCCTGTGCCTGTTTTGTGACTTGTTGCACGTTTTCAAAAAGCCCATCTCATGGCGAGCTGCCTTGCAGATTATTTTATGAACAGAAAGCTGGCATCGAGGAAGCCTGGGGACATCTGGGTCCATGGGCCCCTTCATCCATCTAGCTTCCCAGGTCCTATCCACGGTTTGAACCCATCCCCAAAAGAGTTTCATGACCGCATAGGACCATAGATAGCTCTTGTACTGCTGGAAACATCAACCTGCGGTAGGAGTCCCTGCTGAAGCAGGATACATTAGCCTCCGCGGGGTGAAGTATAAATCTCTTAAAAGCTTGAACAAAATGCTTATGCATGGATCCATGATGGCATCATTTTTTGCTATCTCAGCTCTGCAGCTTTATTAGAGTTCAAGGGCTGCCTTGACCTTTACCGTGAAAGAAGAAAGAGAGAGCAGGGATGGCCAGCCAAGTTCTGCCCTCGACAGGTACTGCTTGAGAGAGAGAACGAGCGAGCGAGTGAGCGAGGGAGGGAGGGAGGGAGGGAAGGAGAACCTCCAGCCTGATTGCTTCATTCACGTTTCAGTCTTTCTGTACCTACGTTAAGCATGGGACAATATTCCACCTTGATGAAAACTTTTCTTTTTCTTCCTGTCAACCTGGCTGCCCCATAAAGCCATCAAACAGTGTAAAGTATTGGGGATGATATGAATAATATTGTTTTTTATCTTTGGGTATCAGACTTTTCATAAAAATGCTGCATTACTTGGATATATGAGAACTCAGCTATAATAGCATTTATATTCATGAAAACCCAGTTGTAATAATAGGACAACATCGAAATAGTCAAAATATCAACACACACAGGGGGCGTACCACAACAATATTATTTGGCCAGAGTTGTTCACTCTCTGTGATACTACAATACCAGTTACTGTTTGAATGTTCTCTAAGTGTCTACTTTCCATAGCGAGGCAGTGTGGTGTAGTGGTTAAGAGTGCGGGTCTGGGACTCAGGCGATCTTGGTTCTAGTTTGCACTTAGCGATGGAGCCAACTGGGTGACTTTGGGCCAGGCACAGACTCTCAGCCCAGCCTACCTCACAGGGTTGTTGTTGCGGGGAAAAGATTGAGAAGAAGAGGAGAATGATGTAATCCGCTTTGAATTCTTGAAAGAGAGAGAGAGAGAGAGAGAGAGGTCATAATAAAAATCCAATAAATGCATATACAGAAATTTGCCCTAAAAGGATCCACCTTGGAGCCCTTGTGTGTTGCAAAGATGATAACGTGGAATGCAAGGCACACAATAAGTTCTAGAGGAACCAAAGCTCATTTTCTGACCTCACCACTGGTTCATCCAACCCAGTCTTGTTGACTTTAAGGATGGGTAAATCTGTCAGTTTTACTTCTTCCCTAAATCCGAATGTTTAAATCTCAAGTTCTTTCTCTCCTGAATGCAAACTTTGCGAATTGCGGTAAATTTGTATAAAATAGAATGGGGACGGGACCGCATCAGCCAAATGCAATGGATGCTGCATGCACTTGGCTGCCAAGTAGCTGTTAAAGATGAGGAGCTTCTCAGAAAAAAGGAGGGGTGGCAACTTTAATGAAACACTAGCATGACTGAATACACAGTGATTCAAAGCCCTGCTTTTAGAAGCTAAGCACTCCGTATCCTGGGCCTGGATGGGTGGATGGATGCATGGTTTCGAGACACATTCTCCAACCTTCAGATGTGTTTGAGCTCAGATTGTCTGTGTCCTGAATAGGGAGAAAATGTTGAAGCTTGGCGGATGCTTATCACTAATGAACTTGTTGACACTAACCAGCAGCAGCTCTCTGGAGCTCCAGGGGGAAGCTATTCCAGCCCTTTCTGTAGATGCCCGGGATTGAACTGGGACTTGTTCCTGCAAAACATGTGCTCTACCACTGGGCTGTACTGTCTCTACCTCTGCACAGGTCTAGTGCAACTCTCCACTTTTCCATGTGGACCACAAGTGCAGCCTGAAATATGCCTGGAACTTCTGTGTCTCCACCTTTTTGAGAAGAGTAGCTACGGGCAAACAAGCTGCCTTTCGTGAAAACTTGTCTACTGTTGCTGATCCTTTCAATGAAGAAGCTTTGATAAGCTTCAAGAACCTTAGAACAAAGTTTGGAACTCACTAGGCCAGAACAATGGCCCCCTTTTTAGCTGACCACACATCAACAGTTGGGGCTCTTATGGTTTGGCAGCGCCCACAGCTGCCAAACTTGTATATTTCCTGTCTGTGTCAGTAGAAAAGAAAAAATGAGCTGAGCTGAGCTGAGCCGAGTCCGAAAACTTGCATCTACTTTGTACACAGGCTCCCCTAGAATGCATCATTTTCTATGCGCCATCTCCTAATGTATGCATTTTTGTGTGCAATGTTTCCACCGGAAATTGCACTGTGCCATTTTGAGAAGCGCACCATCTGCAAGTAGTTTGCTTGGCGTGGAGAAAGTGAACAGGAAGACGTTTCTTTCCCTTTCTGATAATGCCAGAACCCAGTGGGGTCAACTCATGAAGCAGATTGGTGAGAGATCCAGAACAGTGAAAAGGGAAGACTTCTTCACAACACGCAGCTGAACGATGGAATTCGTTTCCCCAAGATGTAGCACTGGTTAACTGTGGATGGCTTTAAAATTCATGGGTTGGACAAGTTAATGGCTCCTAGTCCTGATGGTTCCATGCCATTTCCAGAATCAGGACCAGCATGCTTACGTATACCAGCCGCTGGGGAACATGGGATGGAAAATTCTGCTGCCCTACTACCCTGCTAGTGGGTTTCTTGTCTGCAACTTACTGGCCACTGTGGGAACAGAATGCTGGACTGGATGGACCCTGGGTCTGAGCCAGCAGACCTCTTCTTACATTCTTACATTCTTATCTTCATTCTTATCTTCTTATCTTCAAATCTTCATATTAGTCTGGCAAATGCAAATGAGGACAGTTTGCTGAAAATATGGACCACATGAAATTCTCCGCACCCATACCATCACTGCCCTGATCGGACCATGTTCCCCTCAAACCACTGGCCAGTCCTTCTACCCTACATCCTTTGCAATGAGTTCACCATTTTAACTTCCTGCCGTGGCTCTGATTTCTCTATATATAATCTCTCAGTGAGTGTGTGTGTGTGTGTATGATTTTATTTGGTTTTCACAATCTTTCAACAAAATCAAGCATCAGCACAAAACGAGAATACAAAACAAGAGTGAAAACACAGAAAAAGACCAGCCTCCGATGAAGATTGTGGTATTGGGATTCATTCAGGAGGGCCATCCCAAAATGACCCTCTGAGTCTATCTAACACTCCTTGCTGGGGATAAGGATGGATGAGAAGAGGACAGTGAATCTGGTAGAAATCTAGCAATCTCACTTCCCAGTTCCATCTACCAGTATGGTCTCTATTCCCACCCCACTCAGTCTACTTTCCATGGTGACTGGGAGAGGCAGAGGGGAATTCTCATCCAAGATTGCAGCCCTGTCAACAGACTTGGGGGAAGGAGTGATCCCAGCAACCTATACGGCTTGGATGCTACCTAGAGGAGATAGGATCATTTCCTGTCAGAATCTGGAATCTTGGAAGGGACTCAAAAGGGGAAAAATTTTATTCTAGCACTGAAAGAAGCGAGATGTCTCTCCTAACTAGAGAACAGAACATCAGAAATGGGCCCTTTCACTGCACCCCTATTGTGAAAGAGTTTTTTGGAAGCATCAATGAGAAACATAAATAGTGCTCATTTTTCCTGGATGGGGGGTTGGTTAGTGTACAAGACTTTCTGCACCCACATTCTGCAAAAGGTCCAATGCACCTTTTCTAATGCACCTTTGAAGGGACACCGCCCCCTGAACACCACCCTTTTCTTGTTCCTTTTATGTGGATGCTGAACTTTGCTGAAGCTTTCTTTCTTTCTTTCTTTCTTTCTTTCTTTCTTTCTTTCTTTCTTTCTTTCTTTCTTTCTTTCTTTCTTTCTTTCTTAGAAGTGGGAAGTGTAAAATTGCATGTCAGCAGCCTGAAACTTCCTTTGTGGCCACCGCTGTGCGGAGACTAGCTCTCAGGTGAAGCTCTCTTCCAATTAAAGAAAGGACAGTTTGACATGAAATGAAACGAAGTGGGACACATTTTAAAATAGACTGCTATCTGAAATTAGGAAAGTGGAACATACCTTACCAAATTAGGATGGTGTTCCATTTAGAACCAGGACCAATTCTTACACAATTCTTTTGGGTTTTGTCATTTTAAAATGCCATGGCAACATTGGAAAGAGCAAACTGAGAACCAGTGCAGTATAATGGTTAAGAGCATGGGAATGGGACTCAGGCAAACTAGGTTCTAGTCCCTGCTCAGCTGTAGAGCCAACTGGGTGACTTTGGACCAGTCACAGACTCTCAGCCCAACCTACCTCACAGGGTTGCTGTTGTAGATATAAGACTGAGGGCAGCAGGAGGAGAATGATGTAAGCTGCTTTATGTTCTTAAAAAAGAAAAGAAAAAAAGAAAAGAAAAGAAACATGTGGGATATAAAACTAATAAAATAAAAAAAAAACTCATCAACCTATTTTACTAATTTAGATTTCATTTTCCCTCTCTACTAAAGATTAATCCAGCATAGGATATGGAATCAAAATCCCAAGATGAGAAAAAGCTCTTCCAGCATTTTCAATATTTTACCAAAAGGCAAAGAAAAAACAGGCTAGAGAAATGAGAGAAAAATTCCAACAAAAAATACCCAATAGTCATTGGGAGGCAAGACTGAAAGGATGCCACTGGTGAGATTTATGGAGAAACATTAGATTGCACAAGCAGCGAGTAGCTAACAGAGCGCACTACTCAGAAGTACATCTCCCTGAGTTCAATGGTGCTTATCCCCTGAGATGTGGATATAGAATTGCAGCCTCAACGATGTGAAATTTGATAAGCTGTCATATGGATAGAGAAGCAGAATAAGCGGGGAGCCAGATCAGGATTTGGAGCAGAAGATGATGAAGTCATAACCTTTACTGTTAATTAGGAGAAGAATGATTAATTTTGCAGTGCTGTGAACATGCAAACTCAAGGACTTAGGTTAGGCCTATTTGTATGCCGCAGCCATCTTGAGAACTTCTGAACAAGTCTTACTAAGGTTAGAGTTTTCTGTACAATAGACTGGCAGATCATAATTAATTCAATCTGCTATTGGAAAGTGTTGGCATAAATATTTCCCTCTTTGGGCAAGTGGCAACAAAAATTTATTTTCAGACTATATGCAGAGTTGATGGGGAATAATATCAATAAATCACGGAAATATTCCACACTTACTTTTTAATTTTTTTGGACTGTTCTGGCGGCTACATTTTGAATGCATGACATCTGTCATTTACAATTCAGAAGGCTTGCGCATGAATGTCAACAGCTGAGCCATGTTGAGTTTAGTGTATGACATGGTGCTTTACCAGTTGCATGGCTGTAAAAGTTGGACCACAAGGAAGGCTGAGTGCTAAAGAATTGAGGCCTTTGAATTGTGGTGCTGGACGAGGCTCCCATGAATCCCTTGGACTGCAAAGAGATCAAAACAGTCAATCTTAAAGGAAATCAACCCTGCCTGCTCTTTAGAAGGCCAGATACTGAAGAAGAATACTTTGACCACCTAATGAGAAGGAAGGACTCATTGGAGAAGAGCCTAATGCTGGGAAGAATAGATGGCAAAAGAAGAAGGGGAAGGCAGAGGATGGGGTGGCTGGATGGGGTCACTGAGGTGCTGGGTGTGGGCTTGGGTAGACTCCAGGAGATGGTGGAGGACAGGAGAGCCTGGCGGAATGTTGTCCATGGGGTTGTGATGGGTCGGGCACGACTTTGTGACTAAACAACAACAACAATGGTCTTCACGATACCCACTTGTTGCACCTGGACCTGTTATTCTTTTTCTCAGCCACCATTCACTGTGAGGTTATAACAGCTGAAATGCACCCCTCCCGTCATTTAATGGGCTGGTCCACCTTAGACTTCATCTTGGGCAGTTCTGAGGAAGCTGCTCCCGCTCCCACCGAGTCTGACAGGGGCACAAAGGACTTCACAGTACTGAATAGGTTTTACTGGGCCTGGCACAACAGAACTGCTTGGAGAGGAGAAGAGAGGCCTCAGTATAAACAACTATGGGGATTCCTCTGTATTCAAAGCCATGTGCACCTCCAGGAAACAATGACACAACTAGGAGACATGGGGCCTCTGAAGCCAAAATAGGCCCTGAGAAATGTACCAAAAATCCAGTTTGGTTTGTTATGGAGGTCCTTCCTCACAGAGCTGAATGCTGACCCAAACATGATCTTCAGCCAGAGTTTGTACTTGTGTGGCAATGTGTAAGACCCCAAATGTGCTCAAAATGTATTCATTGTAAGAATAAAGACAAATGTGGTTTAATCAATGGGAGAAATAGGTGTGCATTTCAAACAAGCTGGAGAAACATGGGCAAATGCTCACCTGAATGTTTGTGTGAAAGAAATAGAAACAGAGCTAGTCAGAAGGGGTCTCTGGGCCATCTAGCCTGACCCCTGGCTCCAGCCGGCTCTGCTCACGACATGCCCACCATGTGCATGTCCGGCCTATCCTTGAACACCCTCACTGATGGGGCTCAACCACCTCCCATAGAAGCCCATTCCACACCTTCGGGGTCCTGACTGTCAGGAAGTGCTTCCTGGCATTCCAATTGAACCTGCATCCAATTGAACCCAGGAAAGGAGAGGAAAAGGTCACAAATTCCCAAATGTTTGGTTTGGAACAACTCTGAAGTAGAATTTGAAGACTCTTCATGAGCTTCTGTCTTGTAGCTTGTTGGAAGATCAAGAGTGAATTCCAGTGGAGGACAAGGAATGATTTGGTCTCTTGAAGGTCATCCGGCCCAGGTCACCTCAGACCTAACAACACCGTTCTGTGGGAGACATTTAGATGGGTTATCAGTGGCTATCTGACACCATTCTCATGCCAGAGGAGGCTGTTCTCATTTCAACAGGGTAGTGTATCCATTGTGAGCTTTTCAGGAGCTATCCATGGTTCCGAGGCTGAGATCCAAACAAGGTTTGTGTCATTGGTAGCTCCTTTCGAGTTCTGACTGCACAGACATTGGAACCACCAGCCAATGCTGTCTATGAACTTCATGCTTGACTTGTGGCTTCACCTCCACCTCTCAACCTTCATGCGATTGATTACCCAGATCCATTTCAGTTAGGGTTCAGAACACATTTTTGGCATGGAGACATGGTTGCCCTGCATGCTGATCAATGCTGGGATAGAGATCAGCCATGTGCCCCTCCTGATACTGCTGGATATCTCAGAGGCTTTTGATACCATTGGCCCTGGTATCCTGGGATGAGTGAGCTCGTAGCTACTTTGGTCTTATTTGGATGGCCAGCTTCAGAAGATGGTGCTTGGGAAATTTAGTATTTTGTAATTTAATATTTATTAAAAATATTTATGTGCTGCCTATTCCATCAACAACATCCCTATTGCTTGGCCCTGTGGATTCACCATCAAGGGGCTGGTTCCTCAGGGATCATTTTTGTCTCCTATGTACATGGGACCATTGAGAGAAGTTCATCTGAAGGCTGCATGCCATATAGCTCTGTTTACCCTATTTATCCTTTT
The DNA here is from genome assembly GCA_023646645.1 of Varanus salvator macromaculatus. Classification (NCBI taxonomy): domain Eukaryota; kingdom Metazoa; phylum Chordata; class Lepidosauria; order Squamata; family Varanidae; genus Varanus; species Varanus salvator. Next base: position 7,206,719 of record JAIXND010000767.1, on the reverse strand, counting down.
CATTTCCATCTGATTAGGCTGTGGATGCACTAAACTGGTGCCTTGCTGTGACAAAGACCTGGATGAGGGCTAACAAACTGAAAATCAGTACACACGAGATTGGATGAACACTTTTGGAATCCATCTGTCTAGCTTATATGGATTTCCTCATATGCTTGGCTGAGTCCTGCAAAGTGAGCTGAACCAAGAGGAAGTTGGCAAGCCCTTGTGGACTCCGAGTGCCTCCCCCTGCCCCGACATACCATTTTAGTTTGGGGATATCCTTCCTCCATCCCTGAAAGCACAATCCTACATGAGAAGCAATATCACAATTTCACTGGGAACAGAGGGCTCATTGACAGCACCCATTAAAAAGATTGAATGAAATTCCCAAGATTTATTTTGAAGTCAGCCAGGGAAGGATTTCATACTCAATCTGCACATTTATACTAATTTAAATAATAAATAATAACAAAACAGATGGAGGTTTTATTGAGACCTATGAAAACAAGAACAACGTGAGATTACTGGAAATTCCAGATGCAAGCAGGGGTTCTGTGAAGCGGAGACTTCTGAGGTAAGAATTAGATAAAAGCCAAAATAAATTAAGATGGCAAAATTGCTAGGGATGCACCTGTGTCCAATATACCTGCCACTTGGACATAAATTGAAATGAGAATCTATAAAAATATATTTTTAAAATTATATTTTAGAGGTACCTAATTGTTTTACCATTATTAAAGTGCAGGTGCGATTCAATCTCCCCATGGTGAATAGTCAGGGCCCTCCAGAATTGTTTATTTATTATATTTTTATCCCACCCTCCTTCCTTCCTTCCTTCCTTCCTTCCTTCCTTCCTTCCTTCCTTCCTTCCTAAGAACTCAAGGCAGCTTATACAATTCTCCTCTCAATTTTGGTTTCACAACACCCCGGACCCTGCTGCTGTACCCTGCTCTCCTGGTCTGTCCTCATTGCTGTTGCTCTCCTCTACTCCCATCTTCCACCATGGTGAGCGAGAGGTAGAAAGAGCAAAAGCATGAAAAAGCAGGAGAACTGAGCCGAGCCCACCTGTCGCTTGGGGGTGGGGCCTTCCCATGGCCATTCTTCTTCAGCAGCAGGAACACAGTGCCCTTGGACAATTCTGGAGGCTCATGCCAGACCCTGATTGGCCCAAGTTAAATTGGATTATCAAAGTTCAGGAAGACTCTTCTTCCCCACAAAAGCTATCCTCAAACTTGGAATTATGTATATATATTATTTTCAGAGGGACTGCAGGTGGCGCAGTGGTTTAAACTGCTGCGCTGCTGGGCTGGTTGATCAGAAGGTCGCCTGTTTGAATCTGCACAATGAGGTGAGTCCCCGTTGCTCTGTCCCAGCTCCTGCCAACCTTGCAGTTCGAAAGCATGAAAATGCAAGTAGATGAAAAGGTACCACTTCGGCGGGCAGGTAACAGCGTTCCGTGCACCTCGGTGTTTAGTCATGCTGGCCACATGCCCACGGAGACTGTCTGCGGACAAACGCTGGCTCCCTCGGCCAGGAAACGGAGATGAGCACCGCCCCTGAGAATCAGGGATGACTGGACGTAATGTCAAGGGGAAACCTTTACCTTTTTATTATTTTCAGTATGGCTGTCATCCATGTACCGACCAGGTTAACTTCTAGATCTTGAAAGTCAACCAAAAGCACTGCCATTTGAGCCCGACCACTACCTGGAGGCCAATACAATTGAGAACTGTTTTGGGTGACCATCTTTGGTGAGAAAGTAGGGATGGACGGAGCCCTCATTTTCAGTCTCTCTCTGTTTCTTTTCCCCTCATTTTAAGCGGAATGTATCTTGAAATCTGAGGATTTCCCTAGTCCTTTGTTTAGCCCACCCCAAACCTCAAGAATTTTTTTTTTTAGAAATTTGCATGAAAATATACCAATGTGTGCATTTTTGCCTAATATACACATTTTAATAAGCAATTCTCTTTATGCAATGTATTTATTAATTTCCCTGGAATACATAATTCTGTATGCAGGTTTTTAATCCAAGAACACCACTGCAAGATTCAGTGAAATACAGCTTTTGAATGATAACTGACTATTGTTCCTCATAGTAATTAAAAATGCAAAATTAGGTCAGTTCACATTATAATGTGAAGCAGGTGAATTTGTCTGCTATCCATAGTGAAGGGGCAATCGCTTTCATTTGGCCAGAACAAAGAGAGGAAACAGGGGTGGAAGTGGATGTCCTGTGGCCCTCCAAATCAGCAACAGGAGAATAAGTGATGTTTGGGATAATGAGGATTCTCCAAGCATGATCTCACCTTGAGCCCAATTCTCATTCACCTCTTCACCCACTGCCTGCTCTGCACAATCAGGGCACTTGCACAAACAGAGCAGTGATTGCAACGGAGATCACCAGAAATCTCCCCAAATTTGCACAAATTTTCCTATACGTATGCAAAGCCAGGCTGATTCAATCTACTGAGGAAATATGCACAAATTAGGAAATTTGCGCAAACTGAATGGGGAACAGGAAACAAGACACATGTGAACGCATACTCAATAACCTGCAAGTAATTTCAGTGGGCACATGCCTGAAATCACACCTGGAACTTCCAAGGGATGTTATTGCTTAGTTTGCCAGCAAAACCAAAACAGTCAAAACTCTTCTAGATGTGGTTGGAATCCTATTCCTGATGGGTTGGAAATAATAGGTAATTGTAGCTAATCAACATCTGGAGCGGCAGAAATTACTCATCGCTTGCCCAGGTTAGAACCTTGCTTGATATTGTCAGAAGATGAGTTCCTTTTGTGGCTTGAACTCTGACATGGGGGGTGGGGAGAGAGACAGACAGACAGACAGACAGACAGACACACACACACACACACACACACACACACAGATTATTTAAGCTCTGGTCAGTTCCTCTTCATTTTGACAATCCAGGTTTAGAAAGATGCACTTTAGTCTTACAGTCTGACCTTAGCATTTATGAAACATTGCTAAAGAAGTTACAGTGAAGACAATGGATTGTGAAAAACATTTGATATAATTTGATATCTCCTGAAACGAAACCTTGACAGATCTCTCAGGTCCACGTACAGTTTGCAATTCACCTCAGTGCCAAACCTTTTCCTTCTCTTACTTTCAATGACACAAGTTAGTCTAATCTGCTCTGGGCACATGGAAAAGGAGGCATAAAGAATTTAATCACAACCCTGAAAACGTATTCTATTTGCTTACCCACGCTGTTTAGCATTTACAGAGATGTTATCGACTCGCAGTGAGAGTAATGTCAGCTAAGGAAAGAAAGGTCAGCTGCCCCTTTGCCTTCAATATTCTGTGCAGGCAAATAAAATGGATAAATAAAACATTCACCGCTATGCTTAGGAGAAGAATCTAATTTATTGTTCTCATGCTTTGGAAGTTCAGCTTGGGGAGGAAAGCATCAGGGAGCTGTGAGAGAAAAAGCACAAAAGCAGTGTTGTGTTGTGATACAGGGGTGAAGTGGAAGCAAAAACATAAACCCAGGACAAGCCAACAGTGGGCAGAACGAGCACAGAAATTAGCTAGCTCATGCAATTGGCATCGTAACAACAGGCCAGAGTGGGGCTGACAATACACTGAAAAAGACCTCTGGAACAGGTTTGCTTCCTCTACTGAACAGGCTCTGACCTGGCGAGAGATGCTTCTGAAAACACTTTCTTCAAATTTTGGAGGGCTAAATTGGCTGCCCTTGTTTCCGAAGTAGAATTAGTGCACCGTTAGTGGAAGATGCTACGTGACTTGAACTTCCAGGAGCCAGTGGCTGGCACTGTAACTCTTAGTTGGACCACAGGCAATTTAGCTCAGGTGGGGAACCTGAGCTGTGGATTCCTTCAAATTTAGGGTGCTGTCTATGCTTCAGCCCCAGTCTGCCCATCAGCTGACCTTTCAAATCAATGCTGATCTTTCATGACAGGGGGAACGAGTAGCTCAAATGTAACCTCCATTCTGCAAAGCTGGGACAATGTCAATTTTTCAGCCACTTCACAGATAAGGAGAGCCAGTGTGGTGTAGTTGTTAAGAGCACAGGACTGGGACTCAGGAGATCTGGATTCTAGTCCCTGCTCACCCATGGAGCCAATTTGGTGACTTTGGGCCAGTCACCCACTCTCAGCCCAACCTACTTCACAGGGTTGCTGCTGTGGAAGAGGATTAAGGCAGTAGGAGGAGAATGGGGTAAGCTGCTTTGAGTTATTTGTAAGGAAAAAGGCAGGATAGCAATCTAATAAGTAAGTAAGTACAGGTAAACCCAACTGTTCTGCCCAGTTTCAGATAGGAGCATTTGGAGATGGTTGTCCAGACAAAATGTTGAAGGAAGTTTGATAGAAGGGAAATGGCTTCAGGGCAAGCAAGGGGGAATTTTCAAGGGGTTGCTGTCCATCCCTTGGAAAATGGCCACTTGATATTGGCAGTGGCAAAGTGAAAATTCTGATGTAATTCTTGGTATGGAAGGAATGGACTCAAAACTGTTGAACAGGCTTTTCTACTTCCAGATTAGAAGTCCACTGTGTGTAGATGAAGTTCTTCATCTATAGAACTTCATCTATGTGAAGTTTGTTTATTTTCGATTTATAGTCTGCCTTTTTCCTACAAAGGGCTCAAGGCGGGTTACATCATTCTCCTCCTCCATCTTATCTTAAAAGGGTTGGGCTGAGAGTCTGTGACTGGCCCAAAGTCACCCAGTTGACTCCATGGCTGATTGGGGACTAGAACCCAGGTCACCTGAGTCCCACTGTCATGCTCTTAACCACTGCACCACACTGGCTCTCAAGACATATCTCTTCTTCCAGACGTATCTCTTTTGGGAGACTAATAGTCCATATTTGATGCTGAACTTTATGGAGGGAAACAAAGGCCAAACATCACTCCACTAGAGTACATGTGAATATATTAGACTAAATAATCATTGCTTAAACTCGAAGGTTGACTAAATGAATGGGTGCAATGTTTCTGAACTCCATAAATCTGCCATATCTAAAAAAGAAAAAAAGTTCTGTAAGAGAGTGTCTGATTCATTCCACGAAATGCCTTTCCCGTTCATTGTTCTACAAACCTTATGACTTCTCGGGCAGGTTATTTGTCGTTCTTTTAAAGTCTATAGATTAAACCCTCCAGCTTTTCATCTGCTGCCCAAGAGTCTTTGTCATGGCACACTTGAGAAAGAAAGGAAGAATCCATGCTGAACCACTCACTATTCTTCAGGACAAAGTCCAAGATGCCCGTGCATCCCCACTTTCTCTATTGACAACCCTGTGGGTGGGTAGTGGCTTATGAATTATGATTTGCCAGAAAAGAGGACACCCTTCACAAAAAAGAGACAATGATTTGCATAAAATTTGCATTTTTAATTCATATGTATAGATGCTAATTCAGAAATAATAATATTAGTGATAATTAAAATTTTAATAATCTACACCACACTAAAATGATGATGATGATGATGACAATGATGACAACAACAATGATGTATATTCTGCAGAAAGCTGTATGGGATGTGGCCATCTGCAGTGCGGCAAACCACCAAGAGAGCTTCAGCTATTGGGCAGTATAGAATTAATTGTTTCATTAATTAAATACAGTTAGAGAACTTTTCTTATTTATTTATTTATTTATTAGATAAATTTCTATGCCGCCCCTTGCCAACTAACCTCGGGGCGGCTTACAACAAATATAATATAAAACAAAAACATAAACCAAACATAACAAACAACACACACTAAACAATCTAAAATTATACAATCTAAAATTGGTCCATCTCAGAGTCCCAAATTAAAACTATAAATAAGCCTATAAATAGTTAAAATTTACAATTTAATTTAATTTACCATTTAATTTACAATAAGAGTGATAAACTAATAAATTAACAATTAAAATATTTCTTAATCAAAAAGGTCTTCGCCTGGCGCCGAAAAGCAAATAATGACGGCGCCAGGCGAGCCTCTCTGGGGAGCACATTCCATAAGCGGGTTCTGCATCCTTTAGGTAGGAGTGGATAAAACAGTCCTCTTTAGAGAAGACACGTTCAAACAGCAGGCAGTTCTCTGGCATTCAATAGGAGAAGTGTAAAACGGGACTCCTGGCCACCTTACCTGTGTGGTGGAGGAAACCGTGGGGCCTGGCTTCACACAGCAGCAGATGAAAGAGATGCTGGGTCCAAACAGTGGGCCACATATCCAGGCCCTTGGGACCCCTGTCATTTGTGGAGCTGAGGTAGGGAATCACCTGTCACTGAGCTAGCATTTTAACCCAGCTTATAAAAAGCACATATCTATGTAGGATTTATTTCACAAGCAAGGGGAAGGAAGCATATAGATCACCCCCCTACGGGGGTTCCTTTCACCTGCTGAGCCCAGAGGGCAATGGATGGCTGCACAGTGTGGAGGGCGCAAGGTGGAGAGGGCTACCTCCAAATCCCCCACCCTGTGAAGCAGCTGGACAGCCAGTTGTCTAACTCGGAGGCTTTGGAGTGCGAGGGAAAGAAACTGAGATGCCACAAGGACTCCTTGACAGTCTCATTGCGTCAACTGCAGGGTCTGGAATTATGTCCAGATGGGATCCTGAGTGGGTAATCCATGCCAGGTTTTGTAAGAGCTGGGCAAATGCTGCCCCGACACAGGGGGGAACAACAAATAATTATCTCTGAATGTGGTGCTAGTGAAAACATCTTGTTTGTATAATTTAATGCACCGTGTAATTTAACGTGAAGCAAGGAAACAGCACAGATTTGTCAGAATGTGGCGATTACTGCTGTATTGCAGGAGCAGAAATGTGGAGCTTTTTTGGTATTATTTTGCTCCATTACAGCAAATGGGTTGCAACATGGCACCAGTGTGTACGTGCGTGTTTGTGTGTGTACATGTCTTTACTGGTCGTGCACTCATGCAGATGTTTAAAATCCTGATTTAAATTACTGCAAGTAAGCAAGATACACTCTGTGACACACTGTGAAGCATTATCTATCCCTCTCATTCAATAGAAACAGGAATTTCAAGATGCTTTTTGCTTCATCTATGTAACTGGGACTTGATTTTTTCTCTTGATGGGTAGTGTCAGCATTTTAATTCATTCTATTATTATTCCACTGTAGCATGTGATACAGTGGTACCTTGGCTCATGAACTTAATCCGTTCTAGGATGCTGGCCGTGACCCAAATTGGTCATGAGCCAAGTTAAATTTCCCCATAAGGTTCAAGGTAAATAAGGTTAATCTGTTCTGTAACTATGTTTTTATCAGAAAAAAAAAAGTGAAGCAAAGTGACAAAGAACAACAAAGGATGCGGCCATCTCGCCCCCCTCCGGAGCATGAGGGTGGCCATCTTCCTGCCACCCCCCAGCATGACCAGTGCCGTTATCCCTGCACGTGCTCGTCATCCTGGTATGCTGGGGTGGGGAAGAGACAGGTGTGAACGGGCACATGTAGGTGGGGAGAGATGGGTGCAAATGGGGGTGTACGTGGGGGGGAGACAGGTGCAATTGTGCTTGGGGGGGAGATGGCTGAGATCGCGGTTGCGCTCCTGCAGGAAAGACGGGTGTGATCTCGGCCATCTCCCCACCCCCAGCACAATCACAGCTACCTCCCCACCCAGGGGGAGTGGGGAGATGGCCGCGATTGCAATCACCACCAAATGTGGAGTTCGTGACCTGAGTAAAAATTTTTATGAAATTTTTGTTTGCGACCCGATTTGGTCGTGAATGGAGGCGCTTGTGAGCTGAGGTGCCACTGTGTCAATATTAGCACCATAACCATAAGCTCCTGGACCAGAAAGGGCTTTCAGGCCATGGACCACACTGGGAGGCTTGAGTTCAGGAAGAAGGACCTCGTAGCCTGGGCTAGCCAGAGTGAGAGAAGGAGGGATGCTGGAATTCTTTCAGAGAATAGGTTGGACGTTTCCCCCGTAGGAGATGAAGCAAAACGGCCCTGCAAGGAGGCTCCCCCATTCTTCTGAGACACCTGGAAATGGTCTCTTCCATAGCACCTGGCAAACAGAGTCAAGGAGCTCACCTCTTACCCAGAGAAACAATCGAATCAGAAAGCAGTCAAGCACCCTTCCGACGATCAGCCAGTCAAAGAGCTCACCTCTTTCCCATAGACACATGCGCAGAGAGAAAGACTGGGGAGAGGGAGGCCTGGACCCCCCAACCCCCCACATCTTGTGGATGCCTTGCAGTCTTCCTGTCTGCATGTGAGGCTGCTGTTGAGCATCTACCTTGAAGGACAGGTAAGAGACACCCCACCCCCATTTTTCTCTTTCTCTGTTAGTCTCTCTCTCTGTTAGGTAGCGCATTCTTTAGAAATATAGAGTAAGATTGGGATACAGCAGTGATATTTGCTGTCTAGGCAACATCAGGATAAAAGCTTGTGCCTGTTCTATATTTTTCTGATGAATAAACTTTCCTGTCCTGTCCTGTCCTGTCCTGTCCTGTCCTGTCCTGTCCTTGTGTTACATGTGTTTGTGTTACATGTGTTTGTGTGAATGCAAAACCAGGGCTTGCTCTCTCTGACTGCACACATTAAATCCAAGCAAAAGATCCCAAACATTTTGCAGTAGTCCAGAGAGCAAGCACCTCATTTTAAGGTGCTTACTCCCAAGAGTACCTGGCATAGCACCCCAAAGAGGCTTCCATGAAATCCTTCTTTCTGGGATCCTTGTTACATCAAAGCCGTGGGCTGCCATGGAGTCCAAGATGCGCAGTGTCAAAGCACACAGGACCAGTGATTGTGGAACGTGGCACGAGTGGCCTCCATCTCTCATGAGTCATTGGCACAAGGCACACTGATGCCCTGGGCATTGGCAAGCCAAGATGCCAGGCTGCTGGGTCAGCAGAAAAGGGCAATCTACCTTCTTCCCAGTCCTTGCATGTGCTTGCATTGCTTCCTTCACCATCTGGTCAGGGAAGGCTTTTTAGGGCAGGAATATAGAAATCTGGACCCACGAGTTCCAAGTCTAGCCAACCTGAGTCTTGCAAAGGGGCAGACACTCTTCCTCAGCTCTCGACATGTTCTCCAACTGTCATCTGTTTGGTGGCTACTGGCTTTTTGCCATGCCCAACTCTGTATGTAACACTAAATTCTGCCCACCCCTGAATGAGACAATTCTGTGCTGAAGGAATCAGTTCCAGCAACTGCTATTTGTACAGATTGAAGCTGTATTTTATTTTAAGATGCACCAAACTGGGCCTCAACCCAGCTCTCCCTTCAAATCACCAAATTTATTTGATCATTTTGACTTTGAACCTCCAAACATTTAATATATATGGTTCTCTCACTCAAGCAACTGACCTTTAATCCTGTGTGCAATTAAGAATTCACAATAACACTAGAGGCAAAAGGTTCAAACCAGTGCCTTTCTTCTCCCTGATTATGCAAGGCTTTTATTCAGTGAAGAAGGAATGATGGAACCAGATGACTTCTTACCTGCACACACGTGTCAGCGATGGATTATCAGAATATCATAGCATTGCCAATTTGAAGAGTCAATGTCCTGCTCTGTTACATCCACATGGACCCAGTGAGGCAGTGATAAAATTGAACAGAGGCTTAGATTCAGTAGAAGAGTATATATTAGATTTTCCAGCCTTTATCCTGAATCTAACAGGGACATTGCAGAAACAGCACTGGATAAAATTCCAGGATTTCTGCAGTTCTTTATAAGCTCTCAACCTCAAAATGTGCTAGAACACAATAAGAGCCAAGCTGGATCAGATCAAGGGTCCATCAGCTCTAGCTGTTGGGCAGTTTAGAAGATCAATCCATCCATCCATCCATCCATCCATCCATCCATCCATCCATCCATCCTAGGCCATAATTCTTTCCACACAATAGCCAACCAGCTGCCCACAGGATCCCATGAGTGCAACTACACCCACTTGTTCAAAGCTGCCCAAAAACCGGTGTACACAAGCATCTTCCCTTTGCTACTGGAGTTGGTGGATAATCATCAGGACTAGTAGCCATTGATGGCCTTCTTCTCCATGAATTAGTCCAGTCAGTTTTAAAGCCATTCAGATGGAGGCCATCAGAACATCCTGTGATAGTGAATTCCACAGTTCAACTATGTGTCATGTGAGGAAGTCTTTCCTTTTTGTCTGTTCTGAGTCTCTCTTCAATCAGCTACATGGGATGCCCCCGGGCTGTTGTAGGGGAAGAATACGCTCTTCAATTCCACTTTCCGCACACGGTGAATAATTCTGCACACCATTATTCTGTCTCCCCCTTTTCCCTTTGCTCTAAGCTAAACAATTGCAGCTGTCGTAACCCTGCCTCCTTGTTCAGTCCCTTGATGCTTTTGGCTGTTCCTCTCTGCACTTTTCCTAACTCTGCCTGTGCTTAGGTGTGGACAGTCTATTCAGGCATTCCAGGGTCTCAAGCACTGTGCAACCCAAAACTTAGCTTGTTTTCCTTCTTTGCCTCTGTCCTCTTTCCATATGTATTGTCTTCTTTGGTTTAGGATCCAGGATGGGATTGCACGCCACTCCTCTCAGGCCTAATTCTAGTTTAGAATACCATTTTATATTTTTCAGGGTTCTGAAGTTAGGAATAATGGCTTATACTAGCCTTTCCCAACCTTGTGCTTGCAAACATGTTTGGACTGCAACATCCAGAATTCCCTGCTGGGTAGGAATTCTGGAAGTTGTGAGCCAAATGCCTCTGAAGGCCACCAGGTTGGGGAAGGCCGTCTTAGATTGCTATTGTAATCTATGTCAACTAGATCTGAATGGGACTGAGGACCTCAATGCTGCACTAATGTGGAAGATTGGCTATTTCCGCCAAATGTGGAGAATACCGATGATGGGATAAGATGCCATGTGATGACCATATCATTAGTGGGTTTTTAACCCCACAAACTGGAGACTCTGATTACCAGTTCTTCCTCAGACTGTATCACAAATTAACTTTGCCTCCTTATTCCTTAAATTTCATGGCCACCATAAAACTGATAGAACTTTCCCCTTAATACATCTTCAGAATTACAGTGGTAAGGTATTAAACCTCAGGCACAGAATGAACCCTAATCCTCCACCCTATGTTCTTCTATAATAAAACAGAGACACAACTTGAAGACCTCTTTCTGGTCCTGGTCTTATCAACAGTACACAAAATTGTGCATAGAAACATAGAAACATAGAAACAGAGCGAGTCAGAAGGGGCCTCCTGGGCCATCTAGTCTGACCTCCGGCACCAGCCGGCTCCGCTCATGACATGCCCACCATGTGCATGTCCAGCCTATCTTTGAACACCCTCACCGATGGGGCCTCAACCACCTCCCGTGGAAGCCCATTCCACGCCCCCGGGGTCCTAACTGTCAGGAAGTGCTTCCTGGCATCCAAATTGAACCTTAGCTCCCTGAGCTTTGCTCCATTGGAGCACGTCCTGCTTTCCTCTGCAGGGGAGAACAGGCCTCTCCCCATCTCCATGTGACAGCCCCTCACATACCTGTATGTTGCCAACATATCCCCTCTGAGTCTCCTCTTCTCCAAGCTGAAGAGACCCAGTTTTCTCCGTCTTGCCTCATACGGCATCCCCTGCAAACCAGCCACCATCCTTGTGGCCCTACGCTGCACTGACTCCAACCTGGCTATATCCTTTCTGTAATGAGGGGCCCAAAACTGAACACAATACTCCAGTTGCGGGCACACCAGAGTCGTGTAGAGTGGTAGTAATACCTCTCTTGATCTAGAAGCCACACTTCTGGCTATGCAACCAAGGGTAGCATTCGCCCTCTTGACCACCGCATCACACTGCTGACTCATGTTTAGCCTGCGGTCAATCAGTACCCCGAGGTCGCTTTCACAAGTGCTGCTCTCCAGCCACTTGTCACCTAACCTGTACTTATGACAGCTATTCCTATGCCCCAAGTGCAAGACCTTGCACTTCTCCACATTGAACGCCATCCTGTTGTCTCCTGCCCACTTTCATAGTCTGTCCAGATCCTTTTGGATCTGGTGTATCTGCTCCTCAGTTGTGGCCACTGCTCCAGTTTTAGTGTCGTCTGCGAATTTGATCAGCAGACTGTTCACCCCTTCTTCCATGTCATTAATGAAAAGAATAAACAGGATCGGCCCCAGGACAGAGCCCTGGGGGACCCCGCTTGTCACTGGCTGCCATCCCGACGATTCCCCGCTAATGGTTACCTTCTGCTTTCGGTCAGTCAACCATGCCCTAATCCACCGGACAGTGCTTTGGTGTATCCCAAAACTCCTCAGTTTCTCCACCAGGATATCATGGGGCACTTTGTCAAAGGCCTTGCTGAAATCCAGGTATACCACATCCACTGCATCCCCTCCATCTAGCCATCTTGAAACCTTGTCATAGAATTCCACAAGGTTTGTCTGGCAGGACCTGTTTTTGCGGAAGCCGTGTTGTGTGGCTGTCAGCCTCCCTTCCCTATCTAGCATCACTTGATCTCTCTCTATTATGAGCCTTTCCATTGTTTTTCCTACAATGGACGTAAGGCTAACCTGTCTATAATTCCCCATGTCCTTTCTACTACCCTTTTTGAAAATTGGGACCACCGATGCCACCCTCCAGTCCTCTGGAACTTCACCCGTTCTCCACGAGGCCTCAAAAATGGAGGCCAGCGGGCGTGAGAGAACCCCTGCCAACTCTCTAAGTACTCTTGGATGTAACCTGTCAGGGCCTGGCACCTTTGTAATATCCAATGCCCTGAGGAGCCCCTCAACTTCAAGGGGGGTGACTCTAATCTCTGCCCCTAAGTCCCCAGCCTCATCTAATCTCCTATATGGATATCCCCCATCCTGCTTTGGGGAGAACACAGAGGCAAAATAGTCATTTAGCATCTGTGCCTGTTCCCTCATGTCAGTCACTGGATCTCCTTCCTCCTTATTTAGTGGTCCCACCACTTGTCTCCCCTTCCTTTTCCTATTTACATGCTGGAAGAAGCCCTTTTTGTTGCTCTTGATATTCTTGGCAAGTCTCAGCTTGTAATCAGCCTTAGCCTTGAGAAGAATCCTTCTGCAACGGGCCTCCTCCTCCCGGTATACCCTTTTGTCTATTTCCCCCAGTACCCATTTCCTATGGAGGCTCCTCTTTCGTCTAATCCCCCTAACCACCTCCTTTCGCATCCATGGCGGCACTCTCCTCCGCCTCCCCACCTTACTGACTAGAGGTATTGTCAGGGCTTGCGCCTGCAAAACCTCCCTTTTGAGTGCCATCCACCCCTCCTCAACTCGCTTACCTTCCAGTAACCTATCCCAGGAGACTTTCCCCAGTCTGGCCTTCAGTTGGCCAAAGTTGGCCCTCTTGAAGTCCCAGCTTCTAGTGCTCGCCCTGCTGCACGGCCCCAGTCCCCTGACCTCAAAGCAAAGGATGGAGTGATCACTCGCATCCAGAGCTCCCCTAATCTGTACTTCATCTATCAGCTCCTCCCTATTGGTCAAGACCAAGTCCAGGATGTTTCCCCCCCTCGTCGCCTCTCGGACCCTCTGTGTGAAAAACCCACCCTCTAGAGCTTCTAGGAAGCGACGTGACCTGGCTGTCACCGCCGAGTGAGTCTCCCAAGTAATATCCGGGAGATTGAAATCTCCCATAATTACTGTGTCTCTCCCCCGAGATATTCTTAGAATCTGGCCTGTCAGGACATCATCCAGGGTCTCAAGTTGACCTGGAGGGCGATAACATACCCCCACTGTCAGGTCTCTTTCTCTGTCAAAACCCCTAAGTTTCACCCAGACTGCCTCTACCGAATCCCCATCTGTGCTGCACTCTATCTCACTGCATCCTATCCCTTCCCTGACATATAAAGCCACACCCCCACCTCTCTTTCCCTTCCTGTCCTTTCTAAAAAGGTGATACCCTTCTATGTTCACATTCCAGACTTGCCTTTCATCCCACCAAGTTTCTGTGATTCCCACCAGATCGTATCCTCCTATTCCCAGGAGAGCTTCAAGCTCTTCCTACTTATTACCCATGCTCCTAGCATTGGTGTACATGCACCTCAACTCCTTCCCACTGCTTCCTTTCCTTGCAGTGCCCAGCATCCTCCTTCCTCCCATCCTCCCTGGTACCTGGTCCCTCTCTGTAGAAGTCCTGTCAGTCCCTGCAGTATCTCTAAAGCCCTGCTCCCAGAGCCCCGATCCTCCCTGCACACTTGTCCAGTGCAGACACGTTACTGGGGGGCCTGAACCCACCCCCCACTGGCTCAGTTTAAAGTCTTCCGGATGAAGCTCGCTAGAGCATCTCCAAAGGACCTTTTCCCCATCCTCGTGAGGTGTAACCCGTCCCTTGCCAGAAGTCCATTGGCAAGAAAATGAGTGCCGTGGTCGAGGAACCCGAAGCGTTCCTTCTGGCACCACACCCTAAGCCAGTCGTTCACCTCGGAGACCCTCCTGTCCCTCCCTGGCCCAAATCCCCGGACAGGTAAGATTGACGAGAAGGCCACTTGGGCCTTCAGCTCCCTGAGTTTCTTCCCCAAGGCCGAAAAGTCCCTGGTGATCCCGACCACCCCCTGCCTGGCCACGTCGTTTGTGCCCACATGGATCACCAGGAGTGGCTGGTGACCCCCGGAGCGAACAAGACGCTCCACTCTGTCCTTCACGTGCCGGATGCGTGCGCCCGGCAGGCAGCAAACCTCCCTTGTCTCAAGGCTGGGGCGGCACCACAAGCTGAGCAATGTTTAAAACATACATTGTAGCAGTGCTTTTTTTGTAAGAAAAAAGGTGCCGGAACTCATGAAATTATTTACCCTTCGCACGTAGTCAATCACTGTACACACACCCACACACGTCAGTTGTGCAACGAAACATAACGGTCGCCGCCCGCAGTAAGCACTCAGCACGCGACCACACGACTGATCACAAACTGAGCAGCACCACAAGCTGAGCAGCGCCATCACTACCAGTGTGGACGAAGTGCGCATGCATCGGACTCGATACACAAGCAGCCCGCATGCACCGTTTTAATGATTTTGCCGCCGACCCACTACGCTCGACAGGGCGATTCAAATCCATGTGGACCAAACATCAAATTTTCAAAAGTTACTTTTAAAACTTGGAAAATCTGTTGGAAAAAGGTGCCAGAACTCTGTTCCGGTGTGTTCTATGACAAAAAAAAGCACTGCATTGTAGTGATACAAGTTACACAACTCCAAAGTCCATGCAATGGATTCTTGAAGTTTGGGGCACATCTCTCCCTGACCCACTCACAGATGAAAAAGTTGAGCACATTTGTCAAAGAATTTGGTGAACTGCACATCTTAAAAATGCATACAGAAGCTCTACTTTTTAAAATCCATACTTTTTAGCAAACAGAAGTAAAGAATGCAAAAAAGAATAAATTCAATGTGGATTTGGGATGGAATGAACTTTGCAATACAGAATAAAAAAAGAGGAGGCTAAAGAGCAATTCAGTGTAACAGAGCTTGGCAGGTTCACCCATCCCTAAAGGGGGTAACTTTTCTGAAATATTTTTGATGTGAAAAAATACTTTGGTGAACGGGATCCATTTTGTTTGTCTTTCTTTTGTCTGCGGTGGGTGGGTGGGGGTATTGAAGAAGAATTTTGTCATAAAATCAATTCCATTGTAATTGCAATAAGTCCCCAAAGACCTCGGGTGTAACAAACAGCTTCCTGAAGATGAAAGTACCGATTCTGCACAACGGTTGTGTTCAAATGAAACAGACACAGAATGGTGCTAATTAGAAGAGACAGAAATTAAAATAATTTAGGAGTCTATTTAATTTGAGGCAAATAGCTTTCAATGGAACAATTACCTCATTATGGGGGG
>JAIXND010000767.1:7161387-7185964 GCA_023646645.1 Varanus salvator macromaculatus | reverse complement strand
GAGGCCCTTCTCTGGGAACCCTCCATGAAGGATATTAGGAGGGTGAGTACCCGGAGGAGGGCTTTCTCTGCAGTGGCGCCCCGACTATGGAATGCCCTCCCTAGAGAGGTCCGCCTGGCACCGTCCTTATTTGTTTTTCGGCGCCAGGCCAGGACCTTTTTATTTAAATGCTATTTTAACTGTTAATGGTTTATTTAATGCATGTCATGAGCGGAGCCGGCTGGTGCCGGAGGTCAGACTAGATGGCCCGGGAGGCCCCTTCTGACTCGCTCTTTTTCTATGTTTCTATGTTTCTATTTTAAATTGACCAGGCTGTGTCCACTATTTTATTTTATGTATTTTAATTATTTGATTTTTTTTTTTTAGTATTTTATGCAGTATTTTATGTAAGCCACCCTGAAGCTCATGCGATGGGGCGCCATATAAGTTGTTTAAATAAATAAATAACTAATAAATAAATAAATAAATAAAGAGGTGCAGCTCTAATCTCAGCAAAAGGATCTGTGAACATCCTTATTCCAAGGATGAGGTGAGGAAGTCACTGTGCCAGTAGGTGGTGATCTCATGCCTTCACTGAGGCCCTGCAGGTTTCTCACAGCCGGACAGTATCCGGAGCTACACTGAGTGTGTGTGCTGGACACCAGAAGGAGCTCACACTTCACTCCTCACCCAAATGCCTTCCAGCTATCAGTTCCAACACACCAGTTGCACCAGCAGTACCGTGAAGCCCACCAGGTGGTCTTTCATTCAGTTATTCTACAACACCTCCAATTTAGCCCAATACTGAGGCTCCTGAAGAAATTAAGAGGGTGGCTGCATAAAGGATGGACTGGAAAAACAAGGAGGAAAGGGGAAGGACCAATGTCCATGGAGATCCCAAGTGTTCACAAGCATGGCTTGCACTCATCCCAGCTCTGAACATGGCTGCTTCCCCTCCTTTTAAAGCAGGACCACTCTGCTCCCTATTTTGTTTGTGGAGAAGATACTGGCTCAAACAGCTAGTCTAATATTGTTGAATTTTGCTGCAGCAATGCAGTTGCTGTCCTCAAACAGTGCAGCTCCCTTCAGCTCTATTCATTTGATTGAAGTGGGGTCTTTTCATCATGTCCATGCTTGCCATCCGATATTCTGGCATCCTTACAATATGACCCGTTGAAGCGCCAAGGTGGGGGTACCTAGAAGGGCTGTTTAAAATACAAACAAGCAAGAACCAAACATCAAAATTTCCCAGGGGCCTTTGACTTTAATGAGAACATGCTGTCATTTCAGAAGACTAAATTTTGACTTCTGTAAAACTGTGTAAGACTGAGAGCGCTGTTGTGTTGATGCTTTATTGCGAGGAGAATAATGCTCTTTTCAAGGCTGTTAGTTTTGTTTCAGGATCCCCTGTGTGGCATCGTTTTGTTCCAAGAATCATAGGCTCTAGGGACCCGCCAAGGTTCTCCAATTGGCACATTTTGACCTACCCCTGTGACAGTCAATGGAACGAGAGTGCGGCATTGACATTAATAAAGAATCCACCTCCATTTTTACAAATATATCCACAATTTTCTCTTTTTCTCTCACTCAACAGTCCCTGCCCTTACAAGTCCAGGTTTTGCAATTTCATATTGTATGTTTTCATTTCCTGGAAATCACTTCTTGCAATTCCATGTTTATAAGAAAGAGAAAATGAAAAGGGGGAAAGATACTCATTTTCTCTAGGAAGTACCCTCTTTGCATTGAAAATATTTGAAAACTAAATTTAGCTAACCTAAGCAGCTAAAATGCAGATTTAAATTAAGATGCCACTTTTTATTGAAAGGAAATTATAAGCTAAATTCAAAATAAATACCCCCTGTACATTTTTCCAAGTGCTTTTTAAAAAACCTCTTCATTCAAAGCCTAAAGCCAATTCTATGGTTGTTATTTGAAAAGCTGTTGTTATTTTTGTGATAAGTTTTCCTTTTAATATGCCATTTCACTTATTGTGGAGTGACTTTTTCTATGCATGCATTTGATGAAATAGCGAGCTATTGGTATAAACAAAAGATCCCTGGTTGGGGAGAGGCGAGAGGGAAGGGGACCATGGTAGACGCTTCTAAGTCCCTTTGTGTAGGGCTAAAATGTATAAAATTGTCTATGATTCAAATGTCCCATTTTTCTTCTAAGAAAGCAACAATTACCAACAATAGAATTATGAAAATCCTGTCTTGAGTAAGGCTAAGAATGAGAAAAGAACCTTTTTCAACAAGTCGAGTGAATCCTTCTGTTTTATTTCCTCCAGCTTCCCTCAGTTGGTGATCTTGGGGCATGTTACTCATTGTTTAATCAACAGTCTAATGTGGCAACCATTCTTTACCTCTCAGACTGTCTGGAGCCTGGTTCCATCAAGCCGTTGCCTTTGTACATAACACCTTAATGGTCCTCATGACAAAATGATGTGTTTGTGGAGGTGTAAATAGATCCTCAGAGATAGGAATAATTATGGGACAGACACACACAAATGCTTCTGGTGCCAGATTTGGTTACTTCAAATAAGCAAAATTAAAGCAATCTCTTCTACGATTACATAGCAAGTTTCTGCAGGAGGTTTTAGGGCAAATGGGTTAGTTTAATGGCCTTGACCTGCACTTTCTCAGTCAACAGCATCAGGCAGCGTACATTACGACCTGTACAAGGTGTAATTGTGCTAGTTTGTGACAGGGAGTTCATGGATCAGCTGTTATTCTGAATTCATCCATGGTTCATTGCCATGGAACATCAGGAATACCTCCCATAAAGCTCAAAATAAAAGCTGCAATGGTTACAGAGCCCTACAAGCATGGGAATCATCCACCTCCCCTTTCTTTGTCCAAGCCAAGTATGCATGGTTCCAGGAACACTGGAGACCCTTGTAAGAAAATCCCATAATCACAGAACAGAAATGTTGGAAGGGGCCAGAGGGCCATTGGATCCAACCTCCTTCTCAGCACAGGACTCCCAGTTAAACCATTCCTCTCAGATGGCTGTCCAGGATGAGGCTGCTCATCAAATGAAGGTGATTGTCCATATCTAAGGTCAGCGCATCATGGTGATTTAGCACAATGGATGGGTTGGTTGAACCCGTGAAGCACCCATGATGAACCAGACAAATCACAAGTGCTCTGCTCCCTCCCCATTCTTTCTTCCTTGCTCCTCCTGGTAGAATCTCAGGGACCCTGTGAGAGCAACGAGTCCCCTCTGCTTGACAGCTGTCGTTGTGAGCTGATTTCAGCTCACTGCGGGAGTGCTTTTTTCTTCCCCCAGGGAAAGAACCTTGCTAGCTGCACCTCTGAGTTGCCTTCGCAACCTGGGAAGCAGCATTTTGTGGATTTTCTGGGGGACAGAAAAGGAAGGAGACAGTCTTCAAAGTTTATCGTGGTCACTCAATCTCTATCCTTGTGTTTTGGAGGCCAGAGAAGAGATGTGACCCCCACTTCCTTTTGCTTCCACCAGAGACCCACAATCCCTCCAGTTTCAAGGGTTCTAGGCAATCATGCTGGATTGCACAGTAAGTGCTTAACCCTAAAATACATAAGCAATACAATATAGAAGTAATACACACTTGAAAGCTTATACCCAAAAAAAGAATGAACAGCAAAACAGGACACTGTCATGAAAGGCCAGGTAAAGCTTATGCATTGGATGCTTTTTCAAATGGTATTAGAAACTTACTGAAGTTTTGGGTTCTCGGACCAAATGTTTGCAAGTTCCAGAAAGTTCCACATGTGCAGGTTTCCATGTTGCAAACAATCATGGTGCTCATGGACATTGGGAATGGTGCTAGCTGTGGCACATGGTGTGGGGGACAGAGCCGGACCACAACCTACACCTGTACAAAGAATGGAGACTACTTTCACGGGAAAAATGCAGAGTTGGAATATGGACAATCTTCCATCCATATCTACTCTAGATTATGGCATTTTCTCTTGACCTAGCTCACTTTATGGTTGCTAGTTTTGACTACAACGCTATTCATTACAGAAACTCTAAAAGAAAAATGAGGGATGTTCAGCTAATTTGAATGACAATTACAGTAGAAAGTGTGTCTATCCGTTCCCCTACCTCCAGCTTCTGAAGATTTAAACAGCAATAAACAATTTTATGTGCAATTCATCCAAGCATATTTTATTTGCTATAAAACAGAAAATAACTTGAGAAAGAAAAATGGAAAAATAACACATAAAATTCAGTACATAAGAACTTTAAAAGACACATTAAATAAATAAATAAAAATAATAAGAAGGAAAATAATAAAACACACACACCAGTGATGGAGTTTCTCAAACCATTTTTATACAAAGGCCATTTAAAAGCAATAAATACCTCAGAATAATTCATGGATTAGCACTAGATGAAATACATTTTTCTTAGTAAAGGTCTTCTTCGGGACATTTCAAAAGACAGATTTTTTCTCTCCACCCAGCTATTGATTACAAACTCATGTAAATCTTATTACAGAGACACAGGGGTTGTGTCCAGAATGCGGTCATTTATTTCTCTCTGAATGTAATAGTTCTGTTTGGGAAGATAAACTTTTAGAACGACTTGGGGCCATTTTCATATATGTGTCACCAGCCAAATTTTGGCCCTTTTGTGATCTATGTGCTGAAAAAATACAATACCCTTCTGTATTTCCTGATGGATTGAGTTTGTATGTTACCAGAAGCCGATTTTCTTGAATGTTATGAATCTCCCATGTTCTGTTTGAGTGATACTTCATGCCGGGCATCCTTTGAAGGTAGTCCCAAACTTCCAAATGTTTCAAAACAGCACATCCTGACATTTTAGCAGCTTGGTCCTGCGTAGCTCTGTTCAGGAGTACCTCCAATTTCTTCCAATCGCAATGAAAGCGTGCAAAGGAAGTGAATGTAGGGCTGCCATCATCATGGCGTCCTTTCGCATCACCTGCTTGGGTTGGGTTGGGTTCTGGGGCCATGTTTTTTCCTGCCTGGTGGGATGCTCTTAGAAGGTCATGCTGATGGAGTTTATCTCAGCTCTGTGGCCTCCTGAAGAGGTCTTTGAAAATGATTTGGGGATGGATGAGAGAACACCTTCATCCTTAACAACCTGGTCACTGAGGTCCTGAGATGAGGCACCCTTAGTGCTTCTGCATGGAGCTTTCTTCCAGGTGGAAGCCATCTGATGTCCACCCAGTGTGGTAACTACTTCCCTGTGTAACTCCCTGTCTCTGATATCAGGGGACACACCTGCACAATTCTGCATCCAGAAGAAAATTTTATTTCCAAAAGACTCCCCAAATCTCCTCTCAGCCAACATTTTTACAGGCACTCTGGAGTTTTTTGTTTAAGATCATCTGCTGTTGCCTTTGTTTTCTTTTTCACTGCTTCAGAATCTATTTAGATGTGGATCAACTTATGAATCTGTGAGTGAGTGAGTGAGGGACCAACCAGGGTGAGCATGCTGAAATGTAATCTAGACTAGATAGAAGTTCTATTGGTGGGGAAATCAATGAGCTGATTAGTGAGAATCAACTGGTATTGGAAGAAACTGGGTCAGCTGTACTATGTCAGAATCCCAGAATCTCAATTTGAGAAGGGAAATAAAACTCGGGGTCGTAGGAAAGATCAGTCGTTATGAACCTCCGTGTCTTTATTGTCTATCCCAGGCCCCGTGGTTGACTCACGATAAGGCCTTACCAGGCAAGCAGAGATAAGCTCACTGCAAAGCTTCAACAGAACTAGAGACTTTTTATACACTCCCAGTCACATACAGGTACAGGGCAATTGATGACAGAATGTAAAGATTACAATAAGATTCTGAGGTCATCACATACAGGACAAATAAAGAAATGTCAGTCAATCACACAGTAACAATAAGATCACAATACTTGTAATTGCCTGTATTGACATCTCAGTCCAGAAGCCTGAACCCATCTCCAGGTCTGCTTAAACATGTAAATTCAAGCCACTGAAACTATGCATGAACTCAAACTCTTATCTAGATTCTAAACATTCTGAGTGACCAGGGCACATGCACCCTCTGGGCTATCAAGATACAACAATGATTCCAACAATGATTATTTAACAATGTATATTTGGACTGAATGGCTCTGTCTTCTGTAGCCCACAGCTAAAGGTGAGAGAAAGGAGTGGGGGAATGCCATTTTAAACAGTGACAGCTTGGTTTTGAGAAGGAAGACAGGATTTGATTCTACAATGCAAATGCACACAGAAGTAATGCTTTTCAGACAGGATTTACCCAAATTTTCCCAACAACTACATGGGCAGGACCAGAAGGAAGGGAATGACATTACTGAGGTTCTACAAGTAGCATTATGAACTTCACTAGTGTCTGAAAGGCAAGATTCTTTCTTGGAGCCATGTCAAAATCTTATGGTCTTCAGCTTGTTTGGAACATAATTTGACTTGCCAACTCATTCTGTAAATGCTGCTTTTGCTAGAAGAATGAAACTGGTGCCTTGTTGAAGCCCCCCTCCCCTCCCCACTTCTCCCAGGAGCAGGCGTGTAGCGACAGCCCCTGAAACAGCGAGCGAGCAAACATTCCACAGCAAGAGGTGTCATTTTCTGTTCTTGGCTTGGGGAGAGAAATGGATGTGTTGTTCCCCCAGGCAACTCTGGTGCACCACAGAGATCCCCTGGCCTATTCAAGGAACAAATATAGCCACAGGTAAAGGGAATTCAAGCTTCCTTTGCTTGTTTATATGCTGCACTCCCATTACATCGCATTCGATAAAGTGCATATCATGTTTGATACAAATAGTTTTCTTTGTTCCTAAATATTGTCAGATCGGGAGGAATGTGACTCGGTTGGCCCAGGCCCCTGGGCTTCGTGCAATCCTCCTTGTAAAGGACCAGCCTGATGCTCCTTGTGGGTTCCTTGCAGTCTGTGGAATCCACAGTATAGCCACCAACTTCATTTTGCAGAATTATCTGCTACCTTATCTAGCAAAAGTGGTCCAGGCTTTGTTACAGATGCCATACTTACATCCAGCCTGGTTTACTGAAATGTTCTTGATATCAGGCTGACTTTGAAGACAACTCTGAAACTGGGACACCATGTAGCTCTTTCTCCACGTTAAGCAGAATCACAGGATTGCTTTGAAGGTAACTCAGTGGCTGTGAAAATCAAACAGGAGATGAAAGAACCAGCCGGTGCTTTTTGGAGGAAGGCTGGATGCAAACGAAGTAAATAATAAAGAATATGGGACAGTTTCACCCACCAATTATGCCCCCACCAACTAGCTTCCCCTCCCTCATGAGTTCCGTAGTGCAAGTAGCCTCCACCTCTCGTGCAATTAACACTTCTGGGGGCAACCCAAAGTGAGTAAATTGCTCATTTCTAGAAAGGGGCAGGTCAGCAGAGCTTGTGTGAGGAAAATTCCTCTGAAAAGCAACCTATCTTTGTGGCATAAACTTGTGCAGTGGAATTGGAGGGACCTTCTACTTGTGGAAGGAAACTGGCAGGCAGAAGGAATCATAGAATCATAGAATAGTAGCGTTGGAAGGGGCCATGAAGGCCATTGAGTCCAACGCCCTGCTGTTGCAGGACACCAAGTTACACCATCCCACTCAGGTGGCTGCCCAGTTTCGCCTTGAATGCCTCTAGCATGGGAGAGCGCAGCACCTCTCCAGGAAGCTGGTTCCACTGTCGTATTGCTCTATCAGTGAGGAAGCTCTTTCTGATGTCCAGCCTGAATCTCGGTTGTCGCAACTTGACTTGATTCTTCCATGTCCTACACTCAGGCATCAACAGGAAGAGATCTTGACCTTCCTCTTTGTGACAGCCCTTGAGGTACTTCTAGAGGGATATCATGTCCCCCCTCAGTCTTCTCTTCTCAGGGCTGAACATGCCCAGTTCTCTCAGTCTCTCCTCACAGGGCAGTGTTTCCCAACCCTGGATCATTTCTGTTGGACCCTTTCTAATTTACCTGAGGCAGGACGTGTTCCAATGGAGCCAAGCTCAGGGAACCCAGGTTCCATTAGGATGCCAGGAAGCACTTCCTTACAGTCAGGACCCCGAGGGTGTGGAATGGGCTTCCACTGGAGGCAGTTGAGGCCCCATCGGTGAGGGTGTTCAAGGATAGGCTGGACATGCCCATGGTGGGCATGTCGTGAGCGGAGCCGGCTGGTGCCGGAGGTCAGACTAGATAGCCCAGGAGGCCCCTTCTGACTCACTGTTTCTATGTTTCTTAAATCTTGGTGCCCAGAAATGGACACAGTATTCCAGGAAATTCCAGGAGATTCCAGTATTCCAGGAAATCATTGGAGATACAAGTGCCTCAGAGGATCTTGCCCATAACCTAATAATCGAGAGTTGTCTTGACTAACAGGTGGTATAGAAATTAAATAAATAAATGAGAAACCAATAGATGCACCAATTGCAAAGTTCAGAGAAGAAAAGATTTGATGGGGGATTCTTGCAATCTTTCTTAATTTGGAAGATTTTCTGCTGCAAATGGAACTGCCCATTGTAATTTTACATTTTATTACAGTCTCTCCCAGTGGGATTTTGAGTGTACTGGTACTGTTTAGCTGCTGCCCTTCTAAATAACCTCTATTTCTCTTTTGGCTTTCTTCTTCCCCCTGCAATATATTTGCATAAAGACAAATGTGTGGCATTTTTTAAAAAAGCTCACTCCACGACTTTGACTATTTATACACGCCTCTTCATTTGAGTCATGTTTTCATTATTGCAACCAGTTGCTATGGAAGAAAAGAATATCAAAGACTGCTTGATTTTTGGTTTTTTTTTTGGAGGGGGGTAAAGTTCAGAGAGAACACAGCAATCCTGTTGTGATTTTGCTGTGTTGATTGTGCACTGTCTCACGTTTATCTTGTGCTAAAGTATGATTTTCCTGTTCTATTTTTCACCCCATGGTAGCCCTGCCAGGTCATGGGAATTACCATATTTTTCACTTTATAAGACACGCCTGACCATAAGACGCACCTAGTTTTTAGAGAAGGAAAACAAGAAAAAAATATTCTGAATCAAATGGGCACATAATCACAGGCACATTCCCCATCACTTCCCCATGGGCTGCGCATCTGACAGACTTACTGCACACACATATTTGCTCTCTAAGATGCACAGACATTTCCCCTTACTTTTGAGGGGGAAAAAAGTGAGTCTTATAGAGCAAAAAATATGGTATTCTGCATTTTAAGAGCTCCGGTTTCTTTCTCAGGATCAGTGAGGGAAGCAATAAATTCTTCAGGTGAGACAGAATGCACAAGCTCATCTGTGCATTGACTGGGCAGGGTTCTCAAGCTGTGATTTGCCTGGGTTCCTGATTCTCCAGGGTTCTCGACTTGATGCGGGTGCATTGAAAAGGCACGGCCAGTCAGCATGGGGGTATGGACTGGACTTAGATAAGGCCACTTTGGAGAATATACTCTGGACATTATCTACTACGTCTCTGTGACCTCTGCTCTTCTCCTCACACACAGCATGTGCCAGAACGATGCTAGGCCTGCTATACAGAGGAGGATCCGATGTGGTGGCCACACAGCCAACAGAGTTGCTGACAGGGGCAATGGTGAAAAGCAAATGAAGGCAATCCTTTGGGGCAGGATGATAGAGAAACTGCCCCGCTAAATTCTCTAAAATTCTCTAAAGTGTTAGAGAATTTCCACCACACCATTGCAAAAAGTTGGGGAAATGATCCCCTGATATTTATTTTCAATTTATTTATTTTTCAATTTATATCCTGCCTTTTTCCTCAAAGGGCTCAAGGCAGCTTACATCATTCCCCTCCTCCATCTTATCCCCACAACAACAACCCTGTGGGGTAGGTTGGGCTGAGAGTCTGTGACTGGCCCAAAGCCACCCAGTTGGCTCCATGGCCAAGCGGGGACTCGAACCCGGATCGCCTGAGTCCCAGTCCCCTGCTCTAACCACTACGCCACACTGGCTCTCTAATATTCTCAATGGACAGATAAGGTGGCGAATTTCTTGAGTTTGCTCGAACATAAATGTGCAAATGTACTTCTGATATTTCGTTTAAAATATTTTTGAACTGGAAACAATGACAGAATATTTGGGAAATGTACAAGGACATGGTAGGCATGTGATGAGTGGAGCCAGCTGGGAGTCAGACTAGATGTCCCAGGAGGCCCCTTCTGAGTCGCTGTGTTTCTCTGTTTCTGTGTTTCTATTAGCCCAGAAGGTACATACTAGATTGGTTTTGTACTTCAAGTCACAAAGATTCAGTTCTTCAAGTATTCTTAATGGTAGCCATTTCTGAATTTATTTAATCATTTATTAGATTTATACCGTGTCTTTTTTCTTTCTAAGGAACTCAAAGCAGCTTACATCATTCTCCTCTTCCTCTCCTTAGCCTCACAACAACAACAACCTTGTGAGGTAGGCTGGGCTGAAAGTCTATGTCTGGCCCAAAGTCACCCAGTGGCTCATTGTGGGGACTTGAACCCAGGTCTCCTGATTCCCAGTCCTGCATCTTATCCACTACACCACACTGGTCCTCATTTTATCCTTCCAACTCACAGGTGATCTCCACAACCATTTAACTTAGGGTGGTAGCAGGGGATATTATGCACTTGGCCAAATTCAGTGAAATGAGTGTCCCGAGGTCTTTCAGATGTTCCAATAATTCTTAATCACTTGATTCAACGTAGGCATAGAACTGGCAGTCTCAGCTGTCACATGATCCTTCCTCAAGGATCATTACGTCTTGTCAAATGGGACAATTTGCCTACAATAGGAGCCAATCTGAAAGACGGTAAGCCTCTAACACACAACTGGCAAACAACCATTACATAACAGAATGCCTGATCTTTAGACCCATCAAGATCCATAAATTGTAACCAATCCAGTTCACATCTCTTCCGTTCTGCCTGATTTTCCGCTTTGCTGATAAATGCTTCCCTTGACGGTTTGCATGTTTATCACCTATCAAAACAATCACTTTTATATCTCTTTCCAAGAGATGATCCCCTTTAACTCTGAAATCCTTTCCAAGCCTTGGGTGCTTACTCCTTCATCACTATTTCACACATCAGACTCTTGACATTTTGGGCCTTTCAAAATACTTTGGCAATAAACCAACCCCATGATGAATTTTCATAAAACAAGGCAGGACTTGGCGGATGAACAGTGAATGTGGCATCCATATTTTAGAAGGAAAGTTGCATCCTTAGAGCAAGTAATGAAACGCAACGATGTGTTCGGTTTTAAAACAAAAAAAGAGAAGGTACCTGAACTAGGACAATTTGGACTGCAATCCTCGGCATAATTACTGTACCAAGTGAGATTTGCTTCTGAAGAAGCAGGTACACAAATCCTTACACAAAATCCCATATTCAGTTGGTACAAAGGGTGGCCTGCTGGAGAAGACTCCTGGGAGTCCCTTGGACTGCGAAGAGATCATACTAGTCAATCTTAAAGGAGATCAACCCTGACTGCTCTTTAGAAGGCCAGATACTGAAGCTGAAGTTCAAATACTTTGGGCACCTAATGAGAAGGAAGGACTCATTGGAGAAGAGCCTGATGCTGGGAACGATTGAGGGCAAAGGGAGAAGGGGACAGCAGAGGTTGAGGGGGCTAGATGGGGTCACTGGGGCGGTGGGTGTGAGCTTTGGTGGACTCTGAGGGATGGCAGAGGACAGGAGAGCCTGGAGGAATGTCGTTCATGGGATCGTGACACGTTGGGCATGACTTTGCAACTAGACAACAGAGTGTGGCCACCTGGGTAGTGGTGGAGTTAGCTGGCTGCTTTATATGACACCTGAATTGTGTAGGTTGTGCTAGTAAAGAGAACTTTGTGAGCCCAGCTGGGTCTAATCTTTAAATCTTTAAATGGGTTGGGTTCCGGTTGCCTTTATTTGCATCGGCTTTGCCAGGCTGCAAGCTTAGCACTGAAAACCTGTCTCACTTTGCCACCTCTGAGGGGAGCTTGGTTGGAATATACAAAGGACAGGGCCTTTTTTGAGTGGCCCCGTGCCTCTGAAATGCATTGTTACCAGGGGTCCAACAGGCCTTCACTACAGCCATGCTCTGTCTTGAGTTATGTTTTATTTTACTTTCAATGGTTTTTAGCCATAATGCTTTTTATATTTGAGTACTTTATGGACTGGATGTTTTATTTTTAGTGTTGGTATTTACTGAATTATATTAATTGTTCAAGTTTCATTGCTGAAGAGGATTTTATTATGTGAGATTGCATGATTTTGATGACTTTAACATGGTATTTATATCCCACCATTTATCTTCTTCCGCCTCCTCTCCATTTTATCCTCACAACAACCTTGTGAGGTGGGTTAGACAGTGATTGGTCCAAAGTGGCTCAATGAGCTTCATGGCCAATTGGGGACTAGAACGTATATCTCCAGAGCCCCTGTCCAAAGGTCTAGCAATTACACCAGTGTCTGCTATTGTTATCCATCATTATTACTATTACTATGATATTCAGATGATACCACTCTAATGGCAGAAAGTGAAGAGGAGCTAAAGAGCCTCTTGATGCAGGTGAAGGAGGAGAGTGCAAAAGCTGGCTTGAAACTCAACATTAAGAAAACTAAGATCATGGCATCCGGTCCTCTCACTTCCTGGCAAATAGATGGGGAAGAAATGGAGGTAGTGACAGATTTTATTTTCCTGGGCTCCAAGATCACCACAGACGGGGACTGCAGCCAAGAAATTAAAAGACGCTTGCTTCTGCGGAGGAAAGCTATGGCAAATCTAGACAGCATACTAAAAAGCAGAGACATCACCCTGCCAACAAAAGTGCGTATAGTCAAGGCGATGGTTTTCCCAGTTGCAATGTATGGCTGTGAAAGCTGGACCATAAGAGAGGCTGAGCACTGAAGAATTGAGACCTTTGAATTGTGGTGCTGGAGGAGACTCCTGAGAGTCCCTTGGACTGCAAAGCGATCAAACTGGTCAGTCCTAGAGGTGATCAACCCTGACTGCTCTTTAGAAGGCCAGATCCTGAAGATGAAACTCAAATACTTTGGCCACCTAATGAGAAGGAAGGACTCCCTGGAGAAGAGCCTGATGCTGGGAACAATAGATGGCAAAAGAAGGAGGGGATGGCAGAGGTTGAGGTGGCTAGACGGACTCACTGGGGCAGTCGGTGTGAGCTTGAGTGGACTCCGGGGGATGGTGGAGGACAGGAAGGCCTGGAGGATTGTTGTCCATGGGGTTGCAATGGGTCGGACATGACTTTGTGACTAACAACAACAACAACAACTAGTACTATTACTATTATTCCAGAAGTGAACAAGAGCCACAATGTACCTTCTGATAAGTTCAAACTGCAGCTTCAGCACCTTTTCTGTGCCTTTCCCAGCTCAAACTGATTTCAGGTTATGTTTTAAGAATAGTGTGTCGCACACACTTGAATGCATTCGATGGATTTTTAATGTATTCTTTCTATATAGCTCTGCTTTCAGACATGCTACAGCTATGCTTCTAAATCTATTAAATGTGATGACTAATGCATCTGGAAGGGAAAATGTGAATCCTGAGATAAGTACATCTTTTTTTTTTTTTGGAGGGGGCAATATTTTCTTATTCTGGAATCACATGTGAGTGGGCACTTCAGCAGGCAAGCTTCTAAAAATCCAGCAGCGACTGGATGTACAAAATCTACATGCCACTCCCTGTGATGCTGATACAAAGCTGCCTGGTATTCTCCAGATAATCACAGCCATAATCTGCTTCTCTCCTTTTTGTCCAACAGCATTTCTGAGGAGACCATTAAAGGCAAGTTCTTTTGCATGTGCAGCAGAGGAAGGAAAATGTTCCAGCCAGTCCTGCATTGTGGTCTGGAGTTGGATGATGTTTGCTTTCTGTTTCAAACTGGTTCTATTCAAGGTGGAGAGAAGGTCACCCCATTTTTCCTCCCTCAATGAAAATGAAAGCAGAAGGCTTGGTAAAGCAGCAGGTCAAACCTCACTGAGGACTAGTGTGCTGCAGTGGCTAGAGTGCTGGAGTGGGGGCCTGGGGGAGCTCCAGTGGGTGATGCTGGGCTGGGCACAGACTCTCATTCCAACTGACCTCACAGGGTTGCTGTTGTGACGATAAAATGGATCTGTGCAAACTGCCTTGGGTTCTACACAAGAGGAAAAAATGTGGCATCATCATCAGCAGCAGCAGTCACAATAGTGATGAGAACAATCACAATCACAATAACACAGTCATAGCATACAAACAATAACTATCACTATTGATATTGCAACAATAGCTATTTCTGGCCATTGTGTAGTACATAGCCATGGTGCATCCTTGAAAGTTTTCAGTGGCGCCTCTAATACATCTTTTCCAAACTGTGAGCCAGCTCGTTCTGTTGTAGTGTGCCACAAATAAATGGGAAGGACAGGGGTGAAACATCCAAAGAAATCTCTCCTCTCCTGCATCCTTGCTCTTTTTTGCTCCCCGCCTTGGCACCAAAGTCCTCTTTGCCTTGCTAACTGAGCGTGGCTCGTAGCCCTGGCAGCCCGCAGAATATCTTGAATTCACAGCGCTACGTTTGCACCGCATGTCTGCAAAGACTCCGTCACTTGTAATTTAAGGGGAAGGCATTTATTCTCCAGTGAGTCCTCTGTCAGAGCATTTGTGAAAGCTTTCAAAGGCGTCATTTAAACAGGGCATCCATCACTTGAAGCCGGGCTCCTTAGCCTAGTGAAGTTTTTCACACTGCTGCGTCGGGGATGTAAACAAAGATAATGCATTTGATTTTTGTATCGATCACTCTGAAGGAGGCTAAAAGCATCACAGGAGACAAAGGGGACTCTCAAAATCCAAACAGCCTGCCAGACATTGTTTACTCCGACTTCTATCAGGCACAGTCTCTCTCTCTCGCTCTCTCTCTCTCTGCCCACTTTTAGAACCTCCACCTGGCTGAGGCTGCCCAGCCCCTCTCCTTCTACTCCTTTGCAGTGATTAATGTCAGGTCAATGTTGGGAGTTTGCCTGAAACGGCTTGAGTGAACTAAACAGAGGAGAAACATTCTCTTCATGGTGCCGCTACGTCCTGGAATAACACCATTTCCTGCTGTCCCTGGGAGGGCAATCCATTTCTTGGAAGTACACACGGACACACATTTAATTAGTTTTTTAAACCACAAGCAAACGGCAAAAGTGTTGTGCAAACACAGTATCATCCAGAATGTATAAAATAAAGTTTGTTAAGTCCGTAAGAACCTAAGAAAAGCCATGCTGGATCCAACCAATGGCCCACCTGCTCCAGTACCTTGTAGATGTGGTGGCAACCAGGTGCCCACAGGGTCCCTCCAGCAGGATGGGTGCAGGACCTCCTCCTGCCCAAGCTCCTCAGCAGCTGCTGTGTGCAGGCAGGCCACCTCCGGCATTTAGTGATTGATTTATTTAAAACTTTTGTGTACCGTCCCATCACAAACGCCTTGGGACAGATCACAACAACAACAACAAAAATAAGTGAAAGTAGCACAGCATCCAATATTAGGTGTAAAACCACAGATTAAAACAAATTAGCAATTAAAATAGTGGGAGATTAAAAAGGTTTTTGCCTGGCGCCTAACGGAAAGAAGCGTTGGCGCCAGGCGGACCTCTCTGGGGAGCGTGTGCCACAGTCGGGGTGCCACTGCGGAGAAGGCCCTCCTCTGGGTAGCCACCCTCTTGATCTCTCTCCGGGAGGGCCTCTGCCTCAGATCTCAAGGGGCAGGAGGGCACATGGGAAGAAGGCACGCCTTCAGGTATCCCGGACCCAAGCTGCTTTGGGCTTTATAGCCCATCACCAGCACCTTAAGTTGGGCCCGAACTTCAATTGGTGGTCAGTGTAACTGGTAGAGAACTGGCGTTATATGTGAAAACCTGCCGGTCCCTGTTAATATCCTGGCAGCTCTATTCTGAACCAACTGAAGCATCTGGACCATCTTCAGGGCAGCTCCACGTACAGCACGTTACAATAATCCACTTGGAAGTAAAGGAGGTAGTACATGGCCAGCAAGGCTAGTAGCCACAGATGGCCTCCTCCTTCCTGAATCTATCCAGTCCCTTTTTAAAGCCATCTAGATTGGTGGCCATCATTACTTCTAGTGGCAGCGTATCCCAGTTTAACTATACACTGTGTGAAGAAATATTTGCTCTTATCTTTTCCAAATCTCCCATCATTCAGCTTCCTGGAATGACCCCAGATTTGAGTGTTCCGGAATTGAGAGAAAAATGTCTCCCTCTCCACTTTCTTCACACCATGAATTATTTTAAACACCTCTATCCTGTCGCCTTTTACTCATCTTTACTTGATGCTTTCCATTTTCTTGCATTTCCAGGCATCTGGTTGGTGTGCAATTGAGGCTGAAAATGGATTTATCCCACAAGAAGAAGAACTCCCATGAATACACCATCTAATTCAAGTTCTATTAGGGACACACAAATCTTTCTATTTCTGGATCATGCCATTTTCAGAATTACACAATAATTTGGACACATTAGGTCTCTACACAAGTTTGATTTTCCCCCTCCTCCCAAAATAATGTCAAAATATATATTTAAAAGTACATTATCCTTCAATACATATATTTGTCAATGAGTATTCTGATCAATTTAAACAGCCAAAAATATTGCAACATTAAGGGAATAGTGAGATCTGCTGGAAAGCGCAATTGATTATCACATAAGGACCTAACCAGTGCAGAAATTACTGCTGTATGGAGGAGTTTGCAAAGACTGAATTCCTCAAGCATCCGTGCAAAATACACAAGCTTGTGTATGTATTTATAAAGATATACAGCTAAATA
Source organism: Varanus salvator macromaculatus (assembly GCA_023646645.1). Classification (NCBI taxonomy): domain Eukaryota; kingdom Metazoa; phylum Chordata; class Lepidosauria; order Squamata; family Varanidae; genus Varanus; species Varanus salvator. The sequence goes on along the minus strand of JAIXND010000767.1, from coordinate 7,169,244 downwards.
TAATTTAATACACAATATACAAAATAGTATAAAAACTGCAGCTAAAATAATGCACCATGATGAATCATTTCAGCATTCTGTAACAACTATTACATAAAAGAAGCATATCTTATAGCATGTTTGAATCATTACAGCTCTCCCATAAAACATATTGTAATCTGTACAGCAAGGTAAGCAAGTTTTATATTCTCATATTGAGATATGGGGCAGGGCTGATGGTGAGGAAAAATTGAATAAGGACACAAGAGGAGAGTGCAAATGTTGGCTTGAAACTCAACATTAAGAAAACTAAGATCATGGCATCAGATCATTCTATCACTTCCTGGCAAATAGATGGAGAAGAAATGGAGGTAGTGACAGATTTTATTTTCCTGGACTCCAAGATCACTGCAGATTTTGACTACCGGTGACTACTAAATTAAAAGACGCTTGCTCCTGGGGAGGAAAGCTATGGCAAATATAGACTGCATACTAAGAAGCAGAGACATCACCCTGCCAACAAAAGTGCGTATAGTCAAGGCTATGGTTTTCCCAGTTGCAATGTATGGCTGTGAAAGCTGGGCCATAAGGAAGGCCGAGCGCAAAAGGATTGAGGCCTTTGAATTGTGGGGCTGGAGGAGACTCCTGCGAGTCCCTTGGACCACAAGGCGATCAAACCGGTCACTCCTAGAGGAGATCAACCCTGACTGCTCTGTAGAAGGCCAGATCCTGAAGATGAAACTCAAATACTTTTGCAACCTAATAGAAGTGATAGGGATGAAAGGCTGATTTGAAGCAAGGAAACAGGGAGAGTGAAAAATGTATCAAAGAAAATTCCTAAGCCAAAGGAGGAGGGAATTGTCATGTTGGCAAGATAGCAGGAAACTTGGTCAATGAATTGACCTCATGATTATTCTTTAATATATATTTTATTAAAGTTTTAAAACTAAAACTAGACAGAAAAAACAAACAAAAAACACGAAACATCAAACATCAGACAGTTAAAATTGGATTCACTGGGTTGATCTCCTACTACATATTTTTTAACATTCTAATATCAAATTCTAGGACTGCAGGTGGCGCAGTGGTTTAAACTGCTGTGCTGCTGGGCTGGTTGATCGAAAGGTCGCCAGTTCGAATCTGCACAATGGGGTGAGTTCCTGTTGCTCCGTCCCAGCTCCTGCCCACCTTGCAGTTCGAAAGCATGCAAATGCGAGTAGATGAAAAGGTGCCACTTCGGTGGGCAGGTAACAGCGTTCCGTGCACTTCGGTGTTTAGTCATGCCGGCCACACGACCACGGAGATTGTCTGCGGACAAGCGCTGGCTCCCTCGGCCAGGAAACGGAGATGAGCACCGCCCCCTAGAGTCAGGCATGACTGGCCGTAACGTCAAGGGGAAACCTTTACCTTTACCTTTAATATCAAATTCAAATTTTATCATAGTTTAAAAAACATCTCTAAATTTATGCTAAGTCCCGTTTCTCCAGCCAGTTATAAAAAGAGTCCCAAGTTCGATAGAAATCAGTATCCTCTTTCTCCTTCAACGACAAAGTCAATCTATCCATTTCTGCACAATCCAAGATTTTTCTTACAATCAGTCCATCAGTGGGCAGCTCTTCACTTTTCCAATATTGGGCAAATGCAATCCTCGCTGCTGTGATTAGATGCAATCATGATTATTAGCAGACACACCCTGCATAGGAAATAAGCTCATTATAATTTACCTGGGAGGGACGAAGTGGGAGGGGAGAACAGGTATCAGAGTGGCACAGGATGGGTAGACAAAAAGGATTTGTAACCTCCCAGTATCCTGGCCAATGAAGGAAAAAAGAGAAGGGAAGAAGTGGCCAGGGGCAGGGCATAAAAATGGGATGTGAACATGTGGTGAGCTGAGTTAGAAGAAGGGAAGGAAACCATTCTGGTCCCCTTTATTGCAGTAAAGTTTCAAAAAGAACTCTGCATGCTTGAAATATTTTTCTCTTCCAAAGGAAAGGAAAGAATGTTTCTAACAAGAAGGAAGGACTTGCTGGAGAAGATCCTGATGCTGGGGATGATTGATGGCAAAAGGAGAAGGGACAATGGAAGTTGAGGTGGCTAGGTGGGGTCACTGGGGTGGTGGGTGTGGGGTTGGGTGGACTCTGGGGGATGATGGAGAAGGGCCTGGAGGAATGTTGTCCATGGGGTGGTGAAGGGTTGGGCATGACTTAGCAACAAAAACAGCTAGGGAAGTGGCAAAACCTATGCTGGGGTTGTGAATCTTATACATTCCCTGGCCGCAGCTCCCCGGACCCCCATCTGCTTTGCTGTAGTCCTAAGTCCATGTTCCTGATGGATGCCCCAAGTTTCCCCAAGCGGGATTCCTCTCCACATCATAAGCAGCAGCCATTTATGCTGATGTCCCAGATATGGAATTGGGACACTGGTTTGGCAGGTGGTTCTGTTCTTGCAAGCCCAGTCTAAGCAGCATCCCTCTTGAGATAAGTTTTCTGGTCCCACCTGAATGAGCCATTTCAGCAAAATCATTCTCATTTTGCAGCAAATGCAGCCATGGAATAGAACACGTCATGGCCCCATGCTGAGTCAGTAGACTGAGTACATATCCCTGCTGAAAGTGGGAGAGCCTAGAGCAGCAAGGTGAACACAGATATAGGAGTTAGACTTCTCTCAAAGGGCATAACTGTGTTGCATCTCTGCCCTGCACCTGAATTTCGAGTGATACAAAGACAGAGGAGAGGTGCGGATGGTCAGCAGCAGGCCAGCAAGAACTTTCTTTGACAAATTGCTTTTGCAAGGCATCCTGTCGTTCTGCTGTGACACATGGTTTGGGCATCACTCCTGTGAGACGCATCAATTAAACGGCTTCAGTAATTGCAATTTCAAGCATATGTTCTGTGTAATGCAGCCTGAATATAATCTGATCTGAGCAGTGCGAGAAGTGGGCACCTCTTAGAATTTATGAAGGGGGAATTAGGTGAGATGGCAAGGGGTCTGTGTGCAGAATAGTAAGAGAGAGAAATGGAGCCGCAGCCCATCCCCTATGGAAAAGGACTTTTAACTCATCTGCCCTGCTCTCCTGAGCCAAAAGTCCACCATCAAGTTGTCATTTTGGAGAAGTGCCCCTACTTAAAGACACCTGCATTCCAGTACATACATTCATCCAGCCTCAATTCTTTGCAGCTTTGCTTGAAGGGAATTTCCCATGATCTCGATCTATTCCTCTCGGGCAAAGGGCGTTTGGGCTCATGTTGCCCTTCTGGAGCCATCGTGACTGCCAGCAATTTGCTAGACCTTAATAGTCTTTTGAGTCTGTCTTTGAGTCAGAAACTTTCCAATCACAATTTCTCTTGTTCTCTCCTCTGTGAGTTGTGACAGCATCTAAGATAGCTATATATGCCCTCCTGCCCCTTGAGATCAGCAGCAGATGCCCTTCTCCGGGAACCCTCTGTGAATGATATTAGGAGGGTGAGTACCCGGAGGAGGGCCTTCTCTGCAGTGGCACCCCATCTGTGGAATGCGCTTCCCAGAGAGGTCTGCCTGGCGCCGTCGTTATTTGTTTTTTGGAGCAAGGCTAAGACCTTTTTATTTAAAACTTATTTTAATTGTTAAATTATTTGTATTTATAGGATTTTAAATTTTTAGCTGAGATGCAATGGGGGTTTTTAAATAATTTTTTTTATTGTTATATTGTTATTTATTTATGTATTTTTTTTCTGGTGTGAGCCACCCCAAGGCTTCGCTGCAATGGGGGCGGCATAAAAATGTTTTAAATAAATGAATGAATGAATGAATGAATGAATAAATAAGATAAGATAAGATAAGATAAGCATAATTTGGTAAACATCAAAGACTTTCCAAGTTTTGGAAATGATTGTCTCCGGTTTCCCTTTGTTTCCAGTGATGTGGCTTTCCTGGAGAAATTCTGAGCTGCTGATGTTGCCGTATTCGGCCCAGTGTCCTGACATTAAAATATGTAACAGGACACCTTCTTTCCTACAATGTTGCCCAGTTGCATGGATCCATCTTTGGATGGCAACAAGGGACATGGTCTCGTCAGCAAATTTGTAGACTCAGAGTAGCGTTAAGCAAAAGATAAAATCTTTACCTGGAAATGCAGAGTTACTGATTCATCACAGTGTTATTTCGGTTTGTGCACTTTTGTTAGAATGATGGCTCAAGAACATTGGAAATTACAAAAAGAAACAAACTCTTACAATTATTGGAATTAATAATTTGATATCTGGTAACAATGCTAAGAGAATTTCAAAATGTAGGAAAGACTCCTCCCCCATGTTTTAGCTTTAGGATCCTTCAACCCTTTCTTATTAAAACCATATTCTTCCAAGATTTTGTTTGGCCAAGGGTAATTCACCTTGACAAGGGAATGTGCTTTTTAACTTGGGAGTCAGAAAAAAATTATTTATTGAAGGTTTTATAGGTAAAATCCATCCCAATGAAATGTTTTGTTTATCCTAGTAAGATTCAAGGTAACATGTTAACTTTCATTTAAAATTGGTCTGACTTGTCCAAATAAAATAAAATAAAATAAAATAGCTTTATGTGATTAGCTTCCAGAACTGAAACAAGTCCACATACTTTATTTCCTGGATATAAATTAAGAGCTGAAACAAAGACATTAAAGGGAAAGGAATTTTTAGGCTAAGTAAAGTCTGCAATTCACAGCCTTACAATCCATCCATGCTTTCTTGAGACCACACTGTGTAAATTATCTACTGTATGAACCATTTCCGTTTGGCCGAAACTTTCTGCTAATAAAGTTTACGGGGTGGTTGCAGTTGATGTGTCTGCAAGCAGTGGAAGGAAGAGGCATAGAAAGAAAGTACAAATAATTTTATCCATTGATGCTTGGAGTGGCAATAAGAAAAACACAATCAATTAGAGAGTCTAGTTTAGCATTTGGGAACATTGGGAAGAAGTGTGCAGATGGCGCAACTGCTAATGTATATTAGATTGTGTTGGTGTACAAATTCTAGCATAATGCCAACAGTGTTAGTGAGCACACAGATTTCTTCAATCAGTGGTACAATCCCATGGAAATGATTGTTAGCCTCTGAACTTGGAGGTGGAGGCTCTTCTTATGCAGACTGGGGGTGTTTGGACCATCCATCTGGGGTGCTTTGGAAGAGGATGGATTGTTGTTGCCCAGGGAACAGGGTCTATTGTACCCTAGCTTCTGCAGTCTCCTTCTTTTCCTGCCCACCAAAACACACCCTTTACCCTCTTTCGAAGGGAAATGTTCCTGCCTTCAGAGAGGTATCCGGTGTGGTCTCCTTGACACTCACAAGACATCAGACCAGGAGCAGAAGCAGGAGCAGGACAGCCAAAGGACCATGGAATTGCTCCCTAACTTGAATCGGGTTCCAAATTATTTGCTGTTGTTACAGGTCACCATGTTGTCTCTGGCCTATGGCAACTCTAGGAATGCATGCTTTCCAAAATGTCCCATCCATGACAGCCCTGACTGGATCCTGTAATCTCAATGGCGGGGCTTCCTTTGTGGAGTCCATCCATCTCATAGTTGGTCTTTCTCTTCCTCCTCTTCTTCCTTTGACTTTCTCTGGCATGACCTTCTTCCCCAGGGAGCCTTGCCTTCTCTTGATGTGCCCAAAACATGGCAGCCTCAGTTCTGGAATCTTTGCTTCCAGGAAAAGTTCTGACTTGATATGACCCAGCACTCACATGTTCATCTCTTTGGTGGCCCATAAGTTCTCGTCCAGCTCCATGTTTTAAATGCAGCCATTTTCTTTCTGCTTCTTTACCCAGCTTTCATACCCATTCATAATGATCAGGGATACAAAAAAGCAGATGATCTAGGCTTGGTCTATCCAGCGAAACTTTCTTGCACTTGATGGTCTTTTCCAGTTCCTTCCTTGCTGCCCTTCCAAATCTCTGTCCTCTTCTAATTTTTTCACTGCAGTCTCTCTTAGAATTGATGACTGAGACAAAGTATGCAAAACCTTTCACAGTTTCTTTTTCTGCATTGCTGACACTCGCTAATTAAGGGGTATGGAGCATCAGTTGTGGTGGTGCAAGTGATGGCCGTGTGGTTCTGCCACTTTGAACTGAAAGCATCCTTTCTTAATTGGTTTTTGGTTCAGCCTCTTTTGGACTCATTTGCTATTACAGTTAGTTTTTCTTTCAAGCCCAAATAATCTCTGTCACATGATGAATATCTTATTTATTTATTATTTACTTATTTAAAACATTTATATACCATTTGATTAGCATAATGCTCTTTAACGAAAATATACAAAATCCAGTAATTAAAACAATTTAAAACAGATTTGCCTGCAATAAAAACTGTGTACAATTATTTTGCAGGCCTGCACAACAACAGCAGCACAGTACAATTAATAATAATAAATATTCCACTTGTGCCGGATGATTTAAAAACCAGTATAAAACTTGAAAGCTGACCTTTAAAATGGAGGGAAAATATAAATGTGTTGACCTGGCACTGGAACATATATAGCATCGGCGCTAGGCGCATATCCCAGGGGAACAGATTCTACAAGTGGAGTGCCACAGCTGAGGAGACCCTTCCCCTCATGGTCACCCTCTTCATTTCCTTCGGCTTGTTGTGTCTACTTCAACCCATTCTGAAGGTCACAGTTCTCCGTACGCTCATAACAAACCATTTGGTCCGGAGCACTTGGACTTCCTCTAAGTTTGCCTGGAAGCAGATGTGGATGCAAAGTGCAGAAGCTACATTACAGTCTAAGACTACAGAACATGCCCAACCCATCGAAAATAACTGCACTGGCTTCTAGTTGGTTTCCACCACAATTCGAAGTGTTGGTGTCATTCTTTAACAGCCTAAATCACTTTGGATCTGGACTCCTGACGGATCACTGTCTCCTACATCTACCCGTCTATTTAGATATGCAAGTCCAGGAGGAAGGGTCTTTTTGGTAGCAGCACCCTGACTTTGGAATTAATTCCCTTGAGAGTATGCTGGACATCTTTTTGGTGCCAGGCAAAGATCTTCTGAGGTAATTTTCCGGGGCCTTCCAGATTTCTTTGTTTTTCTTTCTGCCCTCCACTGTTAATCAATGCTATGCAGCTTAATATCACTTTTCTGCACAATCCCGCACCCGCCGAATGCATTTGGACTTACTGCTGAGTGAAGATATATTGGATTTGCCTCAGAGTGTTTTATGTCTCTTTGATTGCAAACGGTGTTTTTGTTGGCTCACAGAAGCCTTTTGGGTTGAGGAATGGGATCCATAAATACATGGTGGTTCACAAGCAAGGTCATTATTTATTTAGCCGTTCCTTGTCCGGTATTCATGAAACTGGATTGAAGCCAAAGGCCCCTAAGCAGAAGCGAAAGAGCTTCTAGATCTGAGCTGTAAATGACTGAGAGGATCAGTAGGTTTTCTACTTATCGGTGCTCGTTGCTGTGGAGCAAAGGCAGGGAACAGCTACTTCACTTTTACACTTCCTCGGTGAGCTTTGTAGGGCCATTCGGCTGGCCGTTGCCCGAAGCACAACCTTGTCCTAGGTAGACCTTTAGTGTGATCCACCAGGGCTCTCATTAATATTTTAATTGCCAGCTCATGTATAAACAGAAAATTCATGTGTATATTTTACATGGATCATGCTAAGCAGGCAGTTAAAGTAGCCATTTGGCTAGAAAAAATCTCTGTCTATGGAGAGGCAACCTCAGATTCAGTGAAATGACCAACTGGAACAAGTCATTGTGATGCCCATTATCTGGCTAGGACACCTTGTGATGGTCTGGGTGCCAGCACTGACTTTTCCATAGTGATGGACGACCCTGCAGGCTTTGGTTCCCCCAAGTTTCCTATTCTTCCTTTCCTTTCCTTTCCTTTCCTTTCCTTTCCTTTCCTTTCCTTT
>JAIXND010000767.1:2555204-2610178 GCA_023646645.1 Varanus salvator macromaculatus | reverse complement strand
AATACTGATTATTGATATTGCGATACTATTAATCGTAATAAAATAATATACAATGTAATTAAAAGCACAATGCAAAAATGCACTTCAAGAATATCTATTAAAGCCACTGCAACAGGTAAAAACAGCTTACCTGTACAGACCTTGAAGAATAAAATTGTCTTTGCCTGGTGCCAAAGGTGGCACTCTGGGCGCCAGGTAAAGCTTCCTGGGGACGGAACTGTGCCATGGGGGCATCACGCTGGAATCCCTCTGTCTTGCTTCACATGGGAGACAACCTGCAGCACCTTGAATTTTAACCAAAAACGGCTGACAAAGCTACCTCTTGCTGGTACTGAAAGAGAAGGCTCTGTGTGTGTGTGTGTGTGTGTGTGTGTGTTGCATCTGTATGCTGCCCCATAGCGGAGGCATTCCGGGAGGCTCACTGCACAATGGCGACTGGTGTTCCCACACACCAGTCCTAGACAACAGTGCTGCAGCGGAATATCGGCCCAGCTGCCATTTGCAAGCGGTCCCCGAAGGCAGCGGCGCACGCAATGCAATACGGCACTTGATGCAGTGCCGCAGCTGACTCCGAGCGAGAACTAGTCGCACTATCGAGAGGCAGACACCGCGAAACAGCGGGCAGCAACCAGGCTGGCTGTAGCTTTGCACTGCAGAATAATTCAACTGGCCAACGTGTGTGGAAAGAAAATACTCCTCCCCACACACCCGCCACACACACCGCTGTGCCTGCTCCTGCTTTTTACCTGTGAACATTCACTCGGAGCTGAGAGTCATTCTCAGTTAATTTATCATCTAAGGGGAGGAGAGGGACAGAATCGGCTTGCCCTACGAAGAGTCTCCAAGCATTTTTTATTTATGAAAAGCAGTGGATGAGATGGCATAAGGAGGCGGCAGTTTCTCCCCTCGCCCCTTGTTTTAACTGGGGCCGGCCATGCAACGCATTCCCTGGGGAATCTTTTGGAAAATAACCACAATGCAAACTAGAGTGAAGGCCCCATTTTGTAAGACTGGGAACAGCAGTGGCAAAATCAGTCCCACACGTGCCGAAGAGAATCAAGGTCAGTCAGGATGGGACCCTCTGCAACTGCTGCCACAACTAGAATTGCAGAACCCTCTCCAAAGTCCTAAGCAACCTGCCCTTTCCTTTTGCCATAACGAGCGCATTTCTAGCCCTCTCGCAGGTCTCCAGCCCGTGAAAGATCCCGTAAAACCAGGAAGGAGTTCAGCCTGCATACGGTGGCTCAGCCCCGCTGGCCGACAGAGCTGCAGCGAGGAGGGATGATGGCTGCTGCAGTCCAACGACATCTGGGTGGACACACGGTCCCCATCCCTGCTGCTGACCAGCATCCAGCTCTGGCAAAGAGTAACAACCAGCCAGGCCAGCTTCCAGGAGAGGTGGTTGAGGCCCCATCGGTGCGGGTGTTCAAGGATAGGCTGGATGAGCACATGGTGGGCATGTCGTGAGCGGAGCCGGCTGGAGCCCGGGGTCAGACTAGATGGCCCGGGAGGCCCCTTCTGACTCGCTCTGTTTCTATGTTTCTGTCATCTCAGAATCGTAGGAAAGTAGAGCTGGACGTGGCCTCTAAGGCCTCTGAGGCCAATCCTCTACTCAAGGCAGGATTCCAAGTTCAAGCAGCCCCAACAGATGGCTGCCCAGCTGCATCCTGAATGCCTCTGGTGCAGAACAGCCCACCATTTCCCAAGGTCTTTGGCTCCACTGTCACATTGCCCAAACAGTCAAGAAGGTCTTCCTCAGTTCAAGCAGGAATCTGGCTCCCTGTAACTTCAGTCTGTTGTTCCATGTCCTGCACTCTGGGAGGACTCAGAAGAGAACCTGGCCCTCCTCTGAGTGACAGCCTTTCAAGTATTTGTCGAGGGCTACCGTCTCTCTCTTCAGTCTCCTCTTCTCCAGGCTGAACGTGCACGGGGCTTCCCCTCTCTCCTCCGAGAGCTTTGTCTCCAGCCCATGTATCACCCTTGCAGCCCTCCTCTGAACCCCTTCCAGTCTGTCGGCATCTTTCTCCAACGGTGGTGCCCAGCACTGGACACAGGACTCCAGGCAGTGCCTAAGCGACACTGAGTTGAGGGAAGCAACAACATGCTCGCGCTGGAAATGGGATAAAAACTTTGGATTCTGGTGTCTGGCCTGAGCCACAAGCTGCCTAAAGTGGCTTCCCCAGGATCCACCGCCCCTCAACTTTCCTCTGAAGAGCACGGTCCTTCTGGCTTGGCTTGGCTTGGCTTGGCTTGGCCTGGCTTGGCTTGGCTTGGCTTGGCTTGGCCAAGTGTGTTTGAACCTACGAAGTACTGAGGACTAGGAGCAGGACGCAGGTGCTTGCCAGGATGCATCATGGCAGGCTGTCAGATGGAGCGCTCCAGCGCAGTTCAGCAGCCAGCAGCTCAGTGGGCCGCTTTGTGACGCGGTGGGCCAGGAGGGCTCCAGTGGGCGCTGTGAAGTTGGGCACCGGGCTCCTTCACCTGAGCTGTTTAGGGCAGGCGATAGGAGGAATCACCCACCCCTCGCAAGAGCTGCTTGGCCACTGTCCCGCCGGACTGCAGCCGCCAGATGTTCATGCCACCGCCGGGCACTGGCCAACTCTCGTAAGGGCAGTCGAGGCACCGTACTCCTTGTGGTCCGGAGGCTGTTCTCAGGCCAAGGAATTGCCACCCCATCGCTGCTCGGCTGAAGCACCGCCTGCAAGGTGGCTAGGGCCAGAGCCGCAGCACTGTCAGTCCTGCTGCACTCGCACGACTGGAGGACCAGGCACGTGCCGGTCGGACTCTACCGAATTCTTGCTCTAGGCTGTGCTCTTCAGCGTGAGCAAGCCAGACAAGTGGCACAGCTGAGGTCACCTCGGCCCGGTCTTGGTTTGAGTACGCTCCCTCTGACTCCTTGGGTCCCAGCACTGCTCTCCTAGCGGTGCCTGTGTCCATGGCTCGTTTGCCTGCTCGGGTGGCCAGTGCCCCATCCATTCATGACTCCCCCGGCACACCAGACCCCCAAGGGCAGCCTGTTGCAAAGCGAGGTCCCACTCGGGCCCGAGAGATCTGGGTCCTCACCAGAGCCGCCCCTGATGCAGCTCAGCTCCTGGCCGGGCTTGATGGTGAGCCTGGGGCCGCTGCTTCCCCCCGATCTCCTGCCTTTTCCAAGTTCTGCAACATCTGCTGCTTCCCCCTTTGAAGTTAGTTTGCTGCTTCTCTTTCCAGAATGCGATTACTGAGAAATTCTAGGGACTAGTCAGGCCAAGAGTTAAGAAGCGTCTTGATGCAGCTTGCGCTACGGAGCTTTGGCCTGGCCAAGCACATTCTTTTATGATAAATGGCAGGCATTACATAAAGAAACGGTGCAGGCATTTCTCATCTTAATAAACAAGAGTCTTTTTATTAAAACATTGGCAAATCTGTAGGCGACCGCAGTTCTTATCATTCTCTTCTGCAATTCAGATTTATCTCACTCCGAAGAACTTTTGATCTATTCTGTGCCTTGGTTTTTCTTCTTCATCCTGCCAGTTTTTCAGGGTTTGTAAAATAAAAGCCACTCTTGTGACGATTCTTTGCCTCCTGGGCAGCGAAGGCATACATCTGAGGGCTGCAGTGGCTCCATTGATTCATCAGTGCACAGCATAAGAACTCACACTGGCAACATCCAAGTTTTCCTGTCTTTTGTGCATTCACTCACATTCCTAAGGACCTTGTGAAGCTTTTCTGCATTTGAATTTGCTTTTTCAAGAGGTTCCATCTCTCCCTGGGACCCCAAACAGGGCAAAGAAAGGTCATCTGAGTACCTGATTAACTGGCTCCACATTTACTTGGTCCCTGAATTCCATGAAATTTTTCTCAAGGTACTCCTCAACAGAGGCAGCTCAGTAAAGCTGCTACCGCCTGCCTCTCCCACCCAGCTATCCAGCCCCTCATCTTCAAACCTCTAACCCCTCATTTTGCTAGTGAAAACAAAGCATGCATCAGGTGGAAGGCAGCAGTGCACCAGCGAACAATTAATGCAGGTACAGTTTCAAGTAACTAAAATCAGGAGATGGAAGAAGAGCTGCTCCAATTTTTCTTTTAAATCTCACGTTGCCTCCTAAGGAGTTATATTTATTTGAGAAGAAGGCAAAGAATTTGCACCACGCTTTTCTAAAGGATAATGAGTTGGATCCAGATTAAGCTCAGTGACCTTCAGTCTCAATGAGACAAGTACGACCGATTGGTTCCATTGCTTTCAGTGGGACTGAAGTTCAAGTCCCTCAGCCTGGCCATAGGCCAATCTCTTCCACAATATATTCTCTCAGGTTTAGTCGGCTGGGTCACAATTCTTTCTTCATCACAGAGTATATGTCCCGAGTCTCATTCTCTACCGAGATATGACGCCAAAGCATGGAGATCTTATCACGGCTCAGAACCTATCCCATGCGCTTGACCCCTTCGACAAGCCAAGCGTGGTTTAAAGCTACATGCTTTGCTTCATTTTCCATATCCGCTGTCCTCATCTCTCCCAAGGTGCAGTTGCTTCGAAAAAGCACAGAGATGGACTGCCACTTCGGCCAACTGTTTTGGTTTTGTTTAGTCGCAAAGTCGTGTCCGACTCATCACAACCCCCAAAGACAACATTCCTCCAATAGAAGCACAAACGATGTGTAATTCTTCTTCAAAACAAAGATTCCAGCTTTCCAAGTTCATCACATACTATGAATTATCAATGCAAACGACAGAAACTGATATTGTGGATCATGCCATGTTAGAATGTGAAGTGTTTTGCAGCTCTCTGAAACACACAGGAGACTTGGTGGCTTGCTTGGGGGAGCTCAGCAGGGAACCCGGGATTCCCAATCTAAAATGCCTGCCCAGCAGCTTAATCTGCACCATAAAACATGTGCAGCATTCAAAGCACAACTAATGACACTTCTTAATTCCTTTCTCGGGATTTTATAGGATAGAATACAAATGAGCTGAAATACGACTGACAATTAATTGCTGAAAACCAAGGCTCTGACACAATCTAGGACACTGACTCAACATAGAGCTACCACCCCCCACCCCCAGGATCTAATCCAGGTGGACCCTTCTACTCCAGTGCGATTCACATTATATCATGAAATGCAAATAGGGAAGGAAGCAGCTCAAAATGCAAGAGTGAACGTACTACAGGTGCTTGGACTCATAGAACATGCAGTGTGATTCTTACTCTTTTATTTACTGAAGCTTTTGCAAATCTGGTGCACAAAAGTTTGATGTAAATGCTAAAGCCCCGTCAATGATGGGAAAAATAGGAGTGCGATTTATTAGTGCGTGTTTTGCCGACCAAGTTACTTCCTTTGATTTTTCAAAACTATTTAATTACGACCTCCACTCAATAGCAAAGAGGAACAGATCAAATTGTGGCTGCTATTAGGAGAGCTAAATTACATTACAGGATACCCCGGGGAGCACCTCTGAGTTCATTTCAGCGAAGTCAGACCTCGGACTCTCCACAGATCCATGGCAATACAATTACAGAGCAGACTGGCTGATCTTGCAAAGAACCTTTACCAAAAGGCACGGAAGGAATGCAACACGCAGATTCAAGCTTCAAGCTCGCCTACATCAGTGGAGCAAAAGACACCTTGCACAAGACAAAAATTCTGGCGTGTTTCAAGTGCTTCTTACCCCACACTCAGAGAACCTACTGTGAGAATGCAAAAACGTGTGTGTGTTTTTGTTTTCTACAGCTGTCCGTATTGTCAAGCCCAAGGAACACAGCGGTTCCCAAGTGACCGCACTGCAGGATTCCAGAGATAAACCCAGAGATCCTTTGCAAAGCACGGGGTTGGAGATGAAAGACAGATACAGAGGGAAAGACTACACCTCCTGCTCTTGACACACTTCATGTGTGACTTACACAAAGGGGACAGATTTTACAAATCTGAAACTAACACGTATCAGCTCAGTCTACGAAACACCTTGGGCAGTACACACAAGACTCAGGTTAGCAAACCATGGGTTGTTTGTGAGCACACAAGGGCGTGTGAGCATACTGGCACACCCATTTCCACCTTGCTACACACTCCAGGAAGACCCCGCATTGCTGTGGCGTGCAAACCCAGCACCGTGGGCTCTTTAGGGTTAAACAACCAAGAGTCCTTCAAGACCAACTGAAGGACGGGGTGCTCCTGGCTTTTTTTTACAACCCTGCAGGAAAAGTGGAGATGACAACCAAGGAGGAGGCATTGGCTCATCCAGCATGACCAGAGGCTACTGTGGGTTGTGCGTCCACGGGCTGTCCTCTCGGGGTGCGAGAGTGCTGGGGAAGCACTCCATCTCCTGCATCTTTCCGCTATTAGGAGGGGCCCCACGCTGCTTCACTGGTGCCTTGGGACTTCCTGCCAACCCAAGGAGGCCGGCTTAATTGTGCACAGCGTTATCGCTGTTGTGTTTCTTCTTTTACTGGACATGTTGGTATAACATCAACACAGACATTATGTCAGAAACAGTACCAACAGTAGTCTTAATAATTCTCACACCTCTGCAAATTATCATCGGCTGAGATGCAAAAGGGCTATTTTAAGCATGATTAAGGACTGGGGCATACCAGTGGAATATTATACTTTTATTTTAACTTTTCATGGCACCTCAGGGCCACCCCCACCCTCTGTCACATACACACATGCGCAGACACAGCAAGCTGCTTCCAAAAGTCTCCTCAGCATCAAAAAGCAACTTGGCTGTGTGTGTGTGTGTGTGTGTGTGTGTGTTGCGAGAGGAGCGCATTCAAAGGACACAAGCACAAGGAATTGCTGAGTACACAGAAACGGCTGCACACTTCTTTCAAACTGGGTCATTTACTTATTTTTAATCTGTGATTTATTTCAGTTTTATACCATCCGACAGTTGAGGCTCTCTGATTAGTCTGAGCGTTGTATCTGGGAATCCCCGTTATGCTCTCCGCTGCCATATGGGACCCAAACACTCTTTAGGGAGACACAGTGATGCAGAAAGTAAAAATAAATAACAATGCAAATTAAGAGTGCAAGGATTGGAACTGTGTTGGGCCCAAAGAGCAAGGAAGGCTCCTGTTACCTGATCCCGTTATTCCATGTCCTGCACTCTGGGGTGATACAGAAGAGATCCTGGCCCTTCTCTTTGCAACAGCCTTTCAAGTACTTGTAGGGGGCTATTCTCTCTCCCTTCAGTCTTCTCAAGGCTAAAGGTGCCCAGTTCTTGTACTCTCTCCCCATAGAACACTGTTTCCGCTCCCCAGATCGTCCTTTCTGCCCTCCTCTGAAACCTTCCCAGCTTGTCTGCATCTTGCTTAAACCGTGGTGCCCAGAACCAGACGCAGGGGTCCTAAGCAGTGACCCTAAGCAGTGCTGAGGGCAGGGGGCCGACTCTACCTCATTTGGAAGTTATCTTTCAGTTAATGCAACCCAAAATAGAATTTGCCCTTTTTGCAGCCAAATGTTTGAGCATTTGCAGGTCACTGACGTACAGCATGACTAAGAGGCTTGTGGCAAGGGGCGGCCTATAAATTTCCAAATAAATAAAATAAATAAAATAAGAGCAAGATGCCTGACGGAAAAGGACTATTCAACCACCAACGAAGAACCTCAGGCCATTTCTAAACACCTTACTCTGATTACAACATATATTGCACCCTTGAAAGAAATTAAGAATTCACAAATGCAAGGAGCCGAGAAGTAGCTTCGGCTACAGATATGGCTAGCAAGCCCTTCCTCAGAAAACGGAAGACACCCGTCCTCCCTCAGAGACCAAGCCATGGAAGCGACCTCTTATTTTCCTGTGGGGTGGAAATTAGTTTCCAGTCTAGGGTCTGCCCACCCTCCAGATGGGACATTAGGCAGCCTTCCTTCTACCTGCACATCACAGCTCCAAAAAGTTGTCTTCTCTGTTTAGAAAGTGACGCATTCTAATGCTATTAAAAATGGCCGTCATGCATTGACAGGGGGAGAGAATCAAGCCCAGACAGAAAACAAAGGCTTCTACCCAGCCTCTCCTGACCTTTCATTCCCTTAGAGCAATTTTCTGATTTTCTGCTGGAATAGTCTTTGTCGGTTCCAATATATCATTCTCCTTCCACGGCCTGTGTAGCTTGCCTGTTACGCAATCCGCATGGGTCATGAGCCATCACTTCATTTCTTCCCCAGATCCGTCTCCCTCTCGAAGCCGGCACCTCTTTTCTCCGCAAGTTGCTCTGCGCTTGTTCTTCCGCCTGCTCTACCTGCTCTTCTCACACTTCGGTCTCCGCACGCCTATCGGAGCTAGGGAAAAATGACTACTGCCTTGCCTTGCAAAACGTTGTCTTCCTGTTCTTGCCACCAGAAGGACAATTCGGAGACTGGGACTCGGTCCACAGGCTCCTACAGCCGGAACAAAGCTGCCGCCAAACAGACTAAGCTCTGCAGCACACGTGGAAGCCATCCAGCAGTTTGATCTATAGCCATGGAGGCAGCCAATGTGGTGTGTAGGGGTTACATCGCTGGACCGGAACTTCAGAGAGTTGGGTTCTCGTCTTAATTTAGCCATCGCTGGCTGATTTAGGGTTAGTCACTGACTCAGGCCAACCCCCCTAACAAGATGATTGTGTGGATTGCAGTGGATGTGGTGGGGGGGGGGGCGGTGAAGGATGTAAAGGGAATGATAGATGAGAAAAGGTCCAGGAAATCAGGCAGCTTTGGATCAACTGAGCATTCTGCTCTCCAGCCCCCGCCATGGACTAAGTCGCAAAAAAACCAGGAAGACATAACACGGCCCTATTGTGCTCATGCAGGGTAAAAAATGTGCCACATATGCCAGAACCCGGATATTAATTCAGCAATAAATTTGTGCAACAAAAAGAACTGGAAAAAAGGCCTCACGACACTCAATAATTGCAGGAGAATTTTCTTTCTTTACGAAGACATTCTAACAACCTCCAGAAGGTTGAAAAAGCCGTGAGTAACCCCAGGGTACCCAGATTTCTGTTCTCACTCAGCAGTCAGCATGGCTCTTGTTTAGGGATGATGGTGGTTGTAATCCAGCATCATCTAGAGAGCCACACTTGGGAAAGGCTGATGAAGGAACAGACTTGCAACAGGAGAAACAGAGCTGCTACATACAGTGGGACATTTTGTGTATTCTATTTTCAGTACATTTAATTGCTACCGCAGCAATATTTCTTCACGCCGTATTCACAAATTACATAAGTGGCGATTTATGGCAATATTCATAATTGCAGCCTATGAGGAACAGCTTAAGCAGGAGGGAGCTGCCTTCTGCAGAAAGAGAAAGTTCTGGCATTCATAAGGTGAGCAGGCTGAAGGGAAGGGATTACATTCCAAAGTGCAGAGAAGCACTAAACACAGATCGGCATCTCACAAGTATACATGCATAATGACAGGAATTCTATCAAACAGAACCTGGTGCATCTGAGAAAACTCCAGGGCTACTAAATACATCCTAGAATTTCCAAAAACAAGACGATAGCACCTCACCTCCCGGAAGCAGTCGGTTTATGATCTGGCTTTACCAGCAAAATAAATAATGCGTTACCAGATAAACGACAGTCTTTTCGGAACTCAAAACTGCATTTGAGTTTCAAGTGAGAAATGAGCTGATTGAATGACTTCTCCATCCAACAAATAATTAAATAAATTCCTACACATGAGAAAGCGAAATTTCAGGAAGAAGGCAAGGCCAAAAGCCAGTCTTCCTGATAGTTAAGATTCTATGTCACGGAGGTTTCTTTTCTTTTCTTTCCCTTTTTGTTTTTTATTCGGGCAGGTTTTTTGCTCCAAGGCTGAGCTTCCTCTTGAAGAAGGTTTTAATCTGATGGGTGGTGCTTACTTCTCACATACTGACATTTTTAATTGCACTTTAATTTACATGTTTTCATGTTCTGATTATACTTTTGCATTTTACACATGCTGTTTATTGTTAGACACCTTAAGCACTATTTGTCGTGGAAAGTTAGGAGGAACAAATTAATTAGTTTAAAACAATAAATATGCATGAAAAAGTCTAACATGAGCAGCTCCTGCCTGCAGTCTGAAGCCAAGCACAGGGTTCTACGGTCCAGTCAGAATTTGGTCTCTGCGTACAGTAATGTGCCGCATAAGCCATCTCACCTGTATAGGCCATGTTCTTAGGGTTGCCGTACGGAGCCCCAGGTTGAACGGGGCTGTAAACAGGATTCATTGTGGAAGACCTGAAAACCCTGAAAGAGAAAGGCAAAAGGGAATGTTGAAAAACCAGTCCTGTTTTTCCCCACTTGAAAAAGGACAGTCCCAGTTGAAGATAGACATTCAAATAAATCCATTTAACAGTAGATTTGGGGAAAAAATGAACACAAAAGATCTAGAAGCCTTTATTAAAAGTTAAAGTGCGAAATAAAGCAAGTGGCAGACTTCATTGTAAGATGGGCAAGAGCTGTAAGAGATGATATGCAAACTGAAACCTGGGGACCTCTGTGGTCCAAAGTATTTCTCCTTATATTATTATTTATTTAGAGAACTTCTATGCTGCCTCATTCGCCGAAGCCGCGGGGCGGCTCACAATCTATATATCGGGCTGGCCAGGCTTGCTCAGTGGAAGAGCCACACCTGGTAAATGTCAGCTGTTTGCGAGCCGCAAGCGGGCGCTCACAGGCAGTGGTGGCAGGTGGCGAGCGAGCGGCAAGTGGGCAGTGGCAGCAAGCGGGAGCTGGCGAGCGAGCCGCAAAATCAAGCCAACGAGCTGCACGCAGCTCCAGAGCCTCCATTTGGCCAGCCTTGCTATGCACAAACATCGAGAAAATTGCTACAAAATGACAATGGGATGGTATATTACCCCCTTGGCAATTAAATAAATATTAAAATATTTATTGTTGGATATGTTTAAAGACCAAGGGGGTTTCTGGCATATGTGGTAGGCATACCCTTCCACTAAGCAATGCCAGGAAAAAAGAGAACCCCAACAGAGAAGTTACTGGGCAAGAAGTCTACTCTTTAACTTATACAGGATAATACATAGAAACGGAATATACAGCCACTAACATGTTACATGATAAATACTGGAAAATACTCAAAACACCAAACATAAATTAATGAATCGATAAAGTACGGGATTTTTCAGTCAATGGCTAATATGACATTTTTATAAGCAAAAAGGAAAAAGCAACAGAGGGGGGTTAAGTTTATGAATAATTAGGCATTGTAAATCTTTCCGAACTATTGATTAATGCCAAACTTACATGTATCTTTAAAGTCAAATAATTATGGTAAGTGCAGTAATAAGTTGGGACTTTCCAGTTAGAGCAATGGTAGCAATCTTATCTACTCATAAATATTTAAATAAATATTTAAATATAAATATAAATATTTAAATAAATAAATAAATAAATACTCAGTAAGTCTGGACTAATGTATAACACAAGCTCATATTTCTGTTTGCAAGTCTTATACCCTGCTTCCTGAATGCTGAAAAAGAATTAAAAAAGGGTTAAGCTGGGGGACCGAGAGTTTCAAAACCCGGACCAATTCCCCTATTCCCCTAGGAAGAGTCCAAGCCAAAGGACAGCTGAACAGTCTTTGGGGATGTAGGATCAAAAACCCCCAAATATCTGAGTTACTTGTGTGCACTGTACATTAAGCATTAGAACATCCATTTCAAAGGAAGCATATAATGCAAAAGTTGGCCTAAAACTCAACATGAAGAAAACTAAGATCATGGCATCCAGTCCTAAGATCATGGGCCCCTCATTACAGAAAGGATATAGCCAGGTTGGAGTCAGTGCAGCGTAGGGCCACAAGGATGGTGGCTGGTTTGCAGGGGATGGGGTATGAGGCGAGACTGAGGGAACTGGGTCTCTTCAGCCTGGAGAAGAGGAGACTCAGAGGGGATCTGTTGGCAACATACAGGTATGTGAGGGGGTGTCACATGGAGATGGGGAGAGGCCTGTTCTCCCCTGCAGAGGAAGGCAGGACGCGCTCCAATGGAGCAAAGCTCAGGGAGCCAAGGTTCAATTTGGATGCCAGGAAGCACTTCCTGACAGTTAGGACCCCGAGGGCGTGGAATGGGCTTCCACGGGAGGTCGTTGAGGCCCCATCGGTGAGGGTGTTCAAAGATAGGCTGGACATGCACATGGTGGGCATGTCATGAGCGGAGCCGGCTGGTGCCGGAGGTCAGACTAGATGGCCCAGGAGGCCCCTTCTGACTCGCGCTGTTTCTATGTTTCTATGTCCTCTCACTTCCTGGCAAATAGATGGGGAAGAAATGGAGGTAGTGACAGATTTTATTTTTCTGGGCTCCAGGATCACCGCAGACGGGGACTGCAGCCAAGAAATTAAAAGACGCTTGCTCCTGGGGAGGAAAGCAATGGCAAATCTAGACAGCACACTAAAAAGCAGAGACATCACCCTGCCAACAAAAGTGCGTATAGTCAAGGCTATGGTTTTCCCAGTTGCAATGTATGGCTGTGAAAGCTGGACCATAAGGAAGGCTGAGCACCAAAGAATTGAGGCCTTTGAATTGTGGTGATGGCGGAGACTCCTGCGAGTCCCTTGGACCACAAGGCAATCAAACCGGTCAGTCCTAGAGGAGATCAACCCCGACTGCTCTTTAGAAGGCCAGATCCTGAAGATGAAACTCAAATACTTTGGCCACCTAATGAGAAGGAAGGACTCCCTGGAGAAGAGCCTGATGCTGGGAACAATAGATGGCAAAAGAAGGAGGGGGCGGCAGAGGATGAGGTGACTGGATGGAATCACTGAAGTAGTTGGTGTGAGCGTGAGTGGACTCCGGGAAATGGTGGAGGACAGGAAGGCCTGGAGGAATGTTGTCCATGGGTTCGTGATGGGTCGGACACGACTTCGCAACTAACAACAACAACATAATGTCTTCCTATAATGGCATAGGATATTAGTATTACATATTATATTACATATAATAATACTATTATGTTAGTATTACATGTAATACTAATATTATTAGTATTACATGTAATACTAGTATTAGTATTACATACTAACGTAATACTATTACTAATTACATATTACATACTAGTATTACATACTAATATCATGAAACGGCTTTGTCTAGAAGTGATAACATTGCATGGCACTTGAGTGCTGGGATTGGAACAAAGGGAATCTTGGTTCAATGTCTCTCCACTCAGTGGCCTTGAAGAAGTCACTTTGTCTGAGGTTCATCTACCTTCCTCAAAGGGTTACTCGGACCAGAAGCAACTTCAGCCCACTCACATAAGGAGGTCACCTTTTACCTAGGAAATTTTGGACTGCAGAGATGCTCACAAGCACCCATCATGTTACTATGGTTAAGAGATCAGGAATATTATGTCCATAAAGCCTGTGTTTTTATCACCATCGGAAAGGCCAGATTCAAATGAATCCTGAGATTTTATGAAAATGTTGCCCCCTGAAAGAATCTACAGCCTAAGATGCAATGAAATCAAACCAAGCGCTCAGGACCAGGAGGGCCCGGTCTCAGGGTCCCATCTTGACAACACTGAGGAATTGCCAGGTTTTCATGGCCTACTTATATTAAATACAGACACAGTCTGGCTAGATGCCACTCAGTTCTTGAAAACAAAAGCTAGCCTCACATTTATCTCTTTGATACTAGACCAACATGCTAAAATATTCTCTCTCACTGGCACTTTGACAGGATGTTCAGTGCTATCAAAAACGTTGCCGCTCCAAGCAAAGAACCTGCTTTCACTTTAAAATAGCTTTTTTGCCTATTATCTTACTAAGAAAGATTATTAGTGAGAGCCGCGAATCTTCTTCTCTGGATTTTATTTAGAGAAAAGCAAGGAACCGGGGAATTTATATCTAGCACTGTCAGTTAAGCAACTGCTCAGTTAATTATCTTAATGAAGCACATTCTTAGCTCTGATTAGTGGAGGGAAAAATCAGCCATTAAGCTTTATTAGGGAACTCATTTGTCTCCACAGCTACCTAGATGATTTTAAATGTAGTACCAATCACTCTTTCAGCACTTCTGGCTTTCTTTTTGAAAGGTGCTCATTTCATAAACTAATAACTGAACATACAATAAGGTGGGACATTTGTGAATGATGAGCAGTTTGTTAGATCATTAATTCTTTTCATTTGACCTCCAGATAGGAAACAAGTCAAATGTTAAACCTAGCAACAATTGGCTTGACAATTAGCATCTAATTAATTAGCTTTTCTGCTTCTCCCAGGTTAACTTTGTATTAGCACCTTTCCAAAGACATAGAATTTGGAAACCATTAAAAAACAATAGGGAGTTGGGAGAAATCCAGCAGCCCAATGCAGGCCGTATTTGCAAAAGCATCTCACACAGGTTTATCCACCAGACCAAGATTTACATGCCGTGCATGCCAAGTTTATGGCCCTCCAGCAATTGCAACTTGGCACTTGTGCTTGTCCACAGTATTTTTTGTTTCTGTATTTATAGAGCCATTATGTTTACACCACAATATATCCTTGTATTATGGCTGCGTCTTTTGCTACAGGGACCATAAGTCTCCATTTCTTACGCAAGTTCTCTACCAAAGCGCTTCCATATCTTCTGACTCAAAAGACACAAAAAGGAACAACCTCAAATAGAAATATCACAGTTCCACCAACATTATAGATTTAGAGTTGAAGGAACTCTGAGGGAACTGGGTCTCTTCAGCTTGGAGAAGAGGAGACTCCGAGGGGATCTGTTCGCAACATACAGGAATATGAGGGGGTGTCACACAGAGGTGGGTTGAGACCTGTTCTCCCCTGTGGAGGAAGGCAGGATGCGCTCCAATGGAGCCAAGTTCAGGGAGCCAAGGTGCCATTTGGATGCCAGGAAGCACTTCCTGACAGTCAGGACCCCAAGGGCGTGGAATGGGCTTCCACGGGAGGTGGTTGAGGCCCCATCGGTGAGGGTGTTCAAAGACAGGCTGGACATGCACATGGTGGGCATGTCGTGGGTGGAGCCAGCTGGAGCCGGGGGGTCAGACTAGATGGCCCGGGACATGGCAGTCTCAAGGTCACCTTGGGGAGATTATCAGGCAGTGCATGGGAACGAGCCCACCTTGGAAAAGGAGGGAGACATTTCAGAGTTGAAAAAGGGGTGCCTTGATCCAGCCAGGAGATGACAAGCTAAACGAGCAGACCAATTACGCCCAACGTTCCCTCCACCAAGTCCTCAGGCAGCAAGAACCTACCCTGGAGGTGGAGCCAGATGTGTTTCTGAAAAGGAGGGAAGGGAAGCATCGGTTTGGAGTCAACTCTTTACATGGGCAGATGCTTCTCGAGGAGAACACTGCTTGGATTCACACTGCCCCATACCCTGTGCTTCTAAAGTCTCCTCTGAGTCTGCTGGGGAGGAGAAGGCTGAGGGAGAGACCTGCTCACGACAGCCGGGTAGCAGAGCATGGAGAACCGCTGCCAAAGAAGGCGGTACTGTGTTTGCTGGATCAATAATCCTGCTTGCTGTGAGGGCAACATGCGTGTTGGTGTCGCGGCTGAGGACAAGTAGGGAAACCCTCAGGATGGTGCCGCACTTGAACTGCAAGGTGCAATATTTTGTGCCAATGCAACCGGAACATGAACATAACTGCTTATTTTGCACAATGTATTCTGCTTCTGGGAGGGGCCAGGAAAGCCGTCGAGCCCCACGGCCACTCAGGACACTGGCGGACCTGGCAAAGCAGGATCCTGAGATGCGGCAGACACTCCGCATGCAAAATGACTTTCGAGTATAATTTTCAGAACGATTAGGGTTGCTTTTGCTTGGCTTTTTAACTCCCACCAACCTCGCTCGCCTCAGATAATATATCCGACACTTGTACATCAGCTGTAAATTCAAAAAATTGCCAGAGCATTGTTGTTGGGGGTCACAGCACTCTGGGAATTATAATTTGATAAGAGAATATCACATACCATCATTCCAGTCCTAAATTGCAAGCTATCTAGAGGGCTTCGGCAGCAGCACTGAGGCAGAGGCTAAAATGAAAAATATATTCATTAGCCAAATTTGCCCCACTGATTTCAAGTATAACTTGCTACCAGGTGAAGTGCTTAAAACTGGGAGGCACAGATTTGCTTTTGCATCGTAACGGTGGAGAAGCGTCTGCACTGGAAATATTTCTCTGTCTGGTGTGCAGGGGGATATGGAGTGTGAGTCTAGGGTTGCACAGTGGGGGAGTTGCATCTAATGGCTTCTGGAGCACTCATGCTGAGCAGCTACACATTTCGGTGTTGCAATGGCACAGCAGAGGCAGAGGGAAAGCAGGCAGGCTGAAAACAAAAGGAAATCCAGAAGAGAAAGTGCCGGTCCTTTTGCAGTAGACGCAGCGAAGTCTTGGGGCACCTTAAAGATTAAACACATGTTTTTGTGGCAAGAGCCTGGCTCGGCAGATGAAGTCACGAAACCTATTTCATTACAGCAGCTTCACTGCAGACAAGACGACAGAGAAGAGGCCATAAAAAGAAAGGCTGAGCCTGATAGAAACGGAAGGCTGAACAGACACACAGCAGCCTTGCTGCAAAGCAGAGATCTGGATCCCCCACAGCAACGGCTGAGGTTGCTTAGGAGCTGCCAGACAGCTGAACGAGAAAGCATTCCAGCAGGGAGGTACTGAAAGGCTCCTGCTGGCAAATATCCTCAGGATATTTGCCCCTAACCTGGTTACCTTTCTGTCTATTGTAACTTTGCTGTGAAGGCACCCAGCGGCCTCCGCTGCACTGAGACATCACTTCAGATAAAGTGTAAACAGTCACACAGCAGAGGCCAACTCTCCGAGACCTGCATCCCGTCACTCAGCAGGCCCATGCGTCCGCCAGAGAGGCTGCGGGGAGAGGAAGGGCTTCAAAGGCTCCACCCTGGGAAAGGGAACAGGAAGCCCTGCAAATGCTCAACTTGAACTTTCCACACTATTAAGTGGCGGCCCTGTCACACTCGGATGCTCTCGCCTCGCTGAACAATAGGGTTCTGCAAAGGCGGTGGGCTGAAATGGCAGCAACGCTTGGCATTCACTAGCAGCCACAGACGGAGATCCACAAACATTAAAAAGAGAGAGAGAGAGAGAGATAACGGAAATTCAGTTGCCTTCTTATCCCTTTGGACCATCTGGAAAGAGTTAAAAGGGGACTTGGCTCTTGTGAGCCTCAATTTCTTACACCGCAGGGGTCCAAGGCAGGAAATACGGTGGCACCCTCTCTCACGCAGCGCTCGTTCATTTCAAAGGGACTTGCACAGAAGAGCATCCAGACCGCGGGGGCTGGATCTTTCTCTCTCTCTGCTGTTCATAACAGGGTCCAAAATCTACCATCTGAGCTGGCTGCCTCCCTTTCCTATAAGGCACAACGTAAGTCGTTTCTGACTTATGCTAAGACAGTGACAGAAAATCTGCCTAGGGCAGAAAAGGGGCCTCTCCGAGGTGAGGCATTAAACCAAAAAGTGAAGATCTGCAGTCTTCCAGAGGCTTACCTTGACTCAGGAAGACAGCCTCGGTGCGTGTGCCAAAACCAAACCCTACAAAGGAGGATATGACACTACAGCCGGGCCTTAATTTCTGTGAACAAGCCATAAAGGCTTGGCTTCTGGGCAGTACAGAATACAGTATATTTAAGCCCAGAGGCCACTGGTGTGTGATCCTGAAGCCAACAGGGAGGTCCAAGCCACCAACTGCCATAGAGAAGCCCCAGCAAAGGGGTACAAGGCTCTGAGCCCTAAAAGGTATGTTGGGAAATGGAGCTTAGTTTGAGCCACGTACAGGAGGGCAGTCAGACCAGCGTTCAGCTTCGGAGCTGTCCAAGGTCCTGCAGTCCATACCCAACCAGCTCCAGAACCTGCTCACTCTGACCGATGGGCCAGGATGGGCCAGTTCCACACGGGAGCAACCCGTGGCCATCAGTGCAGAACCAGGAGCTACGAGAATCTCAGCTTTCATTTCTGTTTCATTGGGGCTGTCGTCTATGCAGACTTCTGGGTATAAAAACAGAAAACTCATCATAGTCCATCTTTTGTTTGGAAACCAAAGATCAATCACTCATCCTTTTGGCATAGAAAGTACAGGCTTGAGCGATAAAGGGAATTCTGGGAAGCAGCAAAAACTGCAGGAAGAAGGATGGAGCAGTCAGCTAATAAGGGCTACAAATGGGAAATGTATTTCAAAGATCTACATTTGAAAGTGCTGTCCATATTTACATTCTTTGCTATTGTAACAGACAGTGGCTATTAGCCGTACTAAGAAGAACATGAAATAAGAAGAGTCACGCTGGGTCGGACTCCAGTTCCACCTAGCCCAGAACTCCACACACACGGTGGCAAACCAGCTGCCCACAGGACCCAAGCAGGATGGGTGCAAGACCTCCCCCTGCCCAGCTTCTCAGCAACTGGACAGTGGCATGCACCCTCGGGTGAAGGAGGGCACGCAAGGCCCACCAGGCTTGTAGCCACAGAGAGCCCCCTCTTCCCTGAATCTGTCTGATCTCCTTTTAAGTCATCCGGATTGGTGGCCATTCCCACTACCATGGCAGCAAATTCCACCACTGAACTATAGACTGTGTAAAAGAGCAGTTCCCCGATCTGTCCTACACTTCCCACCAATCAGCGTCATGGGTTGACCCTGGGTTCAAGTGTTATGGAAGAGAGAAAAACGCTTCCCTCTCCACGTTCTCCACTCCAGGCGTTACTTTGAACACCTCTATTACGTCTCCCCTTACTCACCATTCTTCTCAGCGGAACAGTCCCAGTTGTTGCTGCCGCTCCTCAGAGAGGAACTGATCTAGCAGGATTTGAACATTTTGGGAAAAGATCTGGCATGGAGGGATGTCTGGCAGGAATGAATGTTCCACACCCACCTGCTCCTGAGAAGGGCCAGGAAAGGACAAACGAGGTTACCTGATTCAGGGTCCCTTTGTCCCCAACTTGATCGATTTCTATTTCATAGGCCTATAAGTGCACTGGACCCCAATCTGGGTACTTGTAGCATTATTACTACTGTCAGTATTGACACAATTGCTGCCATGTTGTGTGAGGCACTCTTTGAAAATGGAAGCTATAATTTAGGATTCTATTAGAGATTTTTCCATGTCAGATTTATCAGTAAAAACAAGCCAGGTGAGTGGATATCCATGAAGATGATATGGTCCCGGGTGCACTTAATGTCCATTTTGCCCCACAAGGACACCGAATGACTAAATTGGCCATAGTTCCTATATCACCTGAAGTGCCTGATCCTGCCTGATCTTGGAAGCTAAGCAGGGTCAGGTCTGGTAGAAAACTGAAGGGGTGATGCAACCAGTGAGTTCTCGCTATAGGCAGTATAGAAATTTATTTATTTATTTATTTTATTTGGGGTTCTTGTATGCCGCCCCATTCTCATATGCCTCGGGGCGGCTTCCAGCAAATAAATAACACAACAACAATACAAAATGTAAAAACTGGACACGTCTGGCAATAAATAAAACCAATAAATAAATTAACAGTTAATTTAACTGTTTAAATAAAATAATGTTTTATTATATAAATATTATTATTTATTATATAATTTAATAACTGTTAAAATAATGTTTAAATAAAAAGGTCTTGGCCTGGCACTGAAAAACAAATAACGACGGCACCAGGCGGACCTCTCTGGGGAGCGCATTCCATAGATTGGGCGCCACCGCAGAGAAGGCCCTCCTCCGGGTACTCACCCTCCTAATTTCCTTCACGGAGGGTTCCCGGAGGAGGGCCTCTGCCGCTGATCTTAGAGGGCAGGACGGCAAGAAATGCAATGTTTTAATAATCAACATGTTCCTGTTTAAACAGTGGCAGCCCTAAACTCAGTTTATTTCCACTCTGTCCCACAGGCTCCAAAAATGTATTATTGTTGTTGTTCATTGCGCTTTTAAACCGCTCGATAATCCCTGCTGAATAACGTAGAAGACGCCAAGGGAGTTCATATAACGCGGCAACCCATGCTGCGAATAAGCTCTGGGCGACAGGCGCAGCAGCTGATGGAAGAATCCGGCTGCCCCCAGCAGATGCTCAGACTCACCATGCGTGGCCCCCCTGCCGCCTCCCTTGGCTCTTCCACAGGTATCCCAAGACTGTGCCCCAGACCCCTCCTTCCTTCCTTCCTTCCTTCCTTCCTTCCGTCCTTCCTTCCTTCCTTCCTTCCTTTCAAGTTTTAATATGCCGTCCCCTTGCTACATAACCTCAGGACGGTTCACCGAAATAAATAAATAAGCAAACAAACAAACAATTACAATTAAAACCTGGAAACACACTGGCTGCATAATTAAAATCTATAAATATTAAACATTATTAAAATACTGTTTGAATAAAAAGGTCTTGGCCTGGCGCCGAAAAACAAGTAACGACGGCGCCAGGCGGGCCTCTCTGGGGAGCGCATTCCACAGATGGGGCGCCACCGCAGAGAAGGCCCTCCTCTGGGTACTCACCCTCCTAATATCTTTCACGGAGGGCTCCCGGAGGAGGGCATCAGCTGCCGATCGTAGGGGATGGGAGGGCAAATATGGCCGCAGGCGTTCCTTATCTCTTCTCCTTGCTCCAATCATGATCCCTTTTGCAGTTACCACGGTCCCCTCACCCCTCTCCTTTTGAAAATCGCTTTTTATTTATTTCATTCTTAGTCATTTTATTTTTGTGATCCCTGAAATGCTCATCCCTTCAAGGTGCTGTCACTGTTTGCCACCTTCTAATAAAGTAATTAAGGGCCAGAAATGTGCCCCAACGTGCCATTATTTTTGCTTGCCGAAAGTTCACAGCACAAGTGCGCAACTCCGACGACCCAAGACACAAAACCTTGCCTCATCTTTGTCCTGGTACGCGCCCGCTGTCAAAGCAAGCAGCATCCGCGAACACAGCCAGGTTTCAATGATGCTGCTTTGCTTTCGCTTGACAGCTGGCAACCGAAAGCAAAGCCACCAGAAAATCTTTGCTTCAAAACAGGGTGGCAAGTAGATCATCTCGTTTACAGGGGCCTCTTCTAAGTTTTCAGTTTGGACCTGACAGTTCTCAGCGTCCACCATCTTTTCTATCTCTTCCCAGGCCTCCGGGTGCCGGGAGGGTAGAAAAGTCCAGCCCACGCATCTGCAGAAGCCTTCCTTGGGGCAACTGTCAAAGCTGAGGGTTTCTTCTAAGACAGGAATGACATGACAACCCGCCATGACGATCCCACGGCAGCCGCCAAGGATGGGCGGGCAGTACAAAGCCATTCATTAAAAGAGCGAAATACAGACAACGGAGAAATACATGGGCAAGACAGAAGCAGCAGCAGAGAATAAAAGCACTTCAGCACATAGGACCAACATCAACTCACAGCAGGAGAAATGCAATTCCCTAAAAGTACTTCTTCATGCTTTTAAAATGGGTTTCACCGGACCCAAAAATCACAGCACAGGTGCCAGGTGAGCTCGGGGGGAGGGGAGATTCTGCAGACAGGGTGCAAGAGCACCGAGGAGGCTTCCTCTCGTGTAGCCATCCACCTCAACTCACTTGGCTGGGGCGGCTGGAGGGCGGCCCCAGGCAGAGCCACAAAGCCCAGCGGGGTAAAGCACCAATATATATATTTATTTACACACACACACAATTATATGCTGCCCCCGATTGCAACCAGCCTCGGGGCAGCTTACAATATAAATGATATATTATTTAAAGCTATACAAACTATTAAAACTGTTAAAATATTCAGGCCATCTCCCCAAACCCGGCCTGTTCCAAATTGTGCATCAGATGCTCAGCCACACAGGACTTCCCACCTTCCTCTACGCTCCCCTCACCCCGCCACTTCTACAACTCCTGGCCAGAGCACAGTCTCCCCCCGCCCCCACTACTACAGAAATAGTGATGACCACTGAAATGCTGGACTTGGAAAAAGAGGCTGGAATCCCCCCCCACCACCCCAAGCCACAAAGCTCACTGGGTGGCCCTGGACAAGCACCTCAATTCTCCGCACTTTGGCAAGTGCATTTCCAAATGGCTTCAGACTGGCTACCATCATCCTGCAACCGTAAATGGATGGTTTTGCTGTGCGAATATGCTTGCCCAGAAAATGAGTTCTGTTTCCTGCCACCAGAACCCCACCTTCCACAGGTCTCAACCCCTCGTTCTCTGGCGTCTCCCTTCTCCCGCCTCCTCTTCAACCGCTCCATCTGCTACTGGGCCTCAACGTGCATTTCAAGCAAGAAGCCACATTTTAAGTCCTTGACACATCCCCTGTCATTGTGCATGGCGTGGGAGACAAATTAATTTTCATCTGCTTCTTCTGAAGCTTCCGAAGGCAGAGGAAGCATTTTGGCAGCTATTTCAGCTTTTTTGAGCTTTGCTGCAGTCCTGTCGTTCAGCACAAGGCACAGTTCTCACTGTAACACCTGGAGAATATAGTTTACTTCCATATTCAGTACATTATATATCATACTATTCCCATGCCTGTGAGATATTGCAGGATCGCCCCTCTGTTTTCGAAACAATACTTTCCCCATGACGCTTCTGAGAATCTCTTTTTTAAAAATGCAGTAATGTATTGTGAAATACAGAGCAAGCAGGTTTCAGGTGAAAAACCCCTCCCTCAAATTACCAAGTAAGGCCACCAAGTTTCACTACCTGCAAAATTATTACCTGTTTAACTTTACCATGCAGAACTTCTTCCTAAGCTTTTTTTTGGGGGGGTGGGGGCACTATACCTTTCCAGTACCTTGTCCTCCATGCTGGGCCTTTTAGACTACCATGCCAAAAAAAGCAAGAACTGTCTTATTACTCATATTTGTGATCCCCTCTTCAGTAGAGGGGCAGGATAAAAATCCTTCAAACAAAGCGCAAAGGCTCTGGGGAGTTTTACAAGGAGGGGCACAAAACTAGATGACACAAAGACGGAGGTCAAATACTGTATTTTTTGCTCTATAAGTCGCACTTTTTCCCCCTCAAAAGTCAGGGGAAATGTCTGTGCGTCTCATAGAGCGAATATGTGTGTGCAGTAAGTCTGTCAGATGTGCAGCCCATGGGGAAGCGATGGGGAATGTGCCTGTGATGATGTGCCCATTTGATTCAGAATATTTTTTTTCTTGTTTTCCTCCTCTAAAAACCAGGTGCGTCTTATGGTCAGGCGCGTCTTATAGAGCGAAAAAGACAGTAACTTGCAAGAACTTAGAGGTTTCCCTACTCCATAAAAAGCAACCCTTCATTTTAACAAGGGGAAAGCAAGGGGCACATTGCTTAACATGGTGTACAAAAAGTTATCTCTGGGATAATACCCATGTTCCATGCAGCGATGCAGGTTTTCCAGAAAAAGTAGAACAAGAAGACTTTTCCGATGCTCTAAATCACGTGATTTGGTTTAGCATGCTTGTTTGACTCATTTTTACCCCCTAGCACACAGCTGGGGCAACAAACCAAGTCAGGAGGTAGCAAGAAGTAGTTAATAATGCTCCTTCTAGCAGAGAAATGTGAAGCAACTCCTTGCAGCTCTCTGCTTTATGGCAAAAGAACGGGGCCAGGCTAGTCTCCCCTTTGATGCAATATTTCCTCTGGCAGGCAAGGGCTGCAGCTTCCCTTCTGGCCTTTGGATTTCAGACCAACGGGCAAGTCTAAAATATGCTGCCCCTCCGTTTGGCAGTCCCAAGAAAAGGTCTGCGGTTACTATCCAGAAGAAACGAGGCTTGACTCATCAAAACAGTTCACTTGGCCGCTGGATTACTCATGTGTACAGTAAGACATTCTTGCAAACGTTAGAAGAATAATTAGCTGGACACACAAGGTATGCTGAAAGGGAAAAACCCCGGCGCAAAGCGTTGAAGGCTACATGGGGCAGCCCACCAAAACTGGCATCCTGTCCTTCTATCCTGTGACTGTAGGTCACCTCCCCACCCCACCCTCGTGTTGAGGTCATCCTATTAGCAAACCATATTATCAATTGCTGCTGCTGGAAGTAGAAAAACACATGAGGGGGGGATGAAATTTTACTTGCTGACTATGGAAACCCCTCACCTGGGCATTGCTCCCCTTGCTCTGCCCCACACTCACCTCAGTGGGAGGCAAGGAAGAGGAGGCTCCTGCTGCCCACGGCAGACGAGAACCTCCTCTAGGTGAAGGCAGGAAAGCGTGGCGTGAAGCTGCTTTTCCTTTCCTTTTGGCCACACATAAGCAAGAGACTTATTTGCGGACAGAAGTGGTCACTGGAGGAGAGCAGGGCTAACAACTTGTGTGAACTGCAGGGCTGGGATCCAGGTGCGCCTGCTGCCTTGCCTAAGATCTCATGGCAGAAGCTTTAGACCAAACCCAAGTGAAGAGGAGCTGAAGATTGGTCAAGGTACGTCCAGGAGAAAAAGGAGGACCTGTGTGTGAGCAGTGTTTATGAAGCGTAAGCGTGAGATACCTTGGTCAGAAATTGTTATTATACATTGTTCTACTCTCTAAGGAAATAAGTTACTGAATGTCTTGAAAGCAATATGCTGACTATGCAAGTCAAGTTTTATCACGTTTATCGTTAATAAACGGAGTCATAGACTGTTTGTATATCAGGGCCTCATCCTCAGGACCACATAGTCCAACGAGGGAACCTAATAGCTCCAGCACAATATTGAGGAATGGGTGAATTAATAAGATTGGAATTAAATTCCTGGCGGCAGCATGACCTAAGAGAGAGAGAGGACAATATCAAGGGAGATAAAGACATGCCATATCCAAGAAAATTATGGGAGACACTTCCCTATATCACCCTCCTCTGAAACGTTTCCAAGCTACCTGAATCTCTCTGGCGATATCCAGAACTGGCCATAGTACTCAACTCGTGCCAAGCAGAGAGGAGGCAGAACTTCATGGGATTTGAAAGTGATACTTTTATTAAAGGAAAAGGTAAAGGCTTCCCCTTGACATTAAGTCCAGCCATGCCTGACTCTCAGGGGCGCTGCTCATCTCCGTTTCCCGGCCGAGGGAGCCAGCGCTTGTCCGCAGACGGTCTCCGTGGGCATGTGGCCGGCATGACTAAACACCGAGGTGCACGGAACGCTGTTACCTGCCCACCAAAGTGGTACCTTTTCATCTACCTGCATTTGCATGCTTTCGAGCTGCAAGGTTGGCAGGAGCTGGGATGGAGCAACGGGAGCTCACCCCGTGTGCAGATTCGAACCGGCGACCTTTCGATCCACCAGCCCAGCAGCGCAGCGGTTTAAACCCCTGCGCCACCTGCGGTCCCTCAACCAAACCCGACATGAAAACAAAGGTAATTTAGAAGCCTCTCAGAGGAAATGCTAAACGTCATGGGCTCTTTGGTAATAGAAACGAGGCTGCCATGCTTCGGACATATCACAAGATGGCAAGACCTGCTCGTGCTCAGGAAAGTTGGATCTCCAGACATCTCGTGTTCTGCAGGACTAAACACCAAAGTGCACGGAACGCTGTTACCTGCCCACCAAAGAGGTATCTTTTCATCTGCCTGCATTTGCATGCTTTCGAACTGCAAGGCTGGCAGGAGCTGGGACGGAGCAACAGGGACTAACCCCGTTGTGCAGATTCAAACCGGCGACCTTTCGATCTACCAGCACAGCAGCACAGCGGTTTAACCCCCTGCACCACCTGCTTTTATTAGTGCCACCCAAAACACCACCTGCCTGTGTTGTAGCCACTCTGCACTGCTGACTCACCTTCAGCTTGCGATCCAGAACAATCCCAAGGTCCTTCTCATGTGCAGCATCGTTCAACCAATTGTCTTCCATCTTATAATTATAAATCTGCTTTCTCTTTCCCAGGTGCCGAACTTGACATTTGCCCTTATTACACCTCAGCTGTTTTCATCCCAGGGGTCCAGTCTATCAAGATCACTTTGAATTTTGTTTCTGCCTTCCAGGATTTTAGCTATCCCACCCAATTACCTGTCCAGGGCAATTCATTCAGAAATGTATCGCTGTTTGCTCTCGAGTTAATGAGCAACCTGATCCAATGTGGCTGCCCACAGCGCCCTGTGGTCAGAAGATTAGCAGCATCTTACTGGGGGTGGAAGAAGTGCGGAAGGAAAGAGCATCTCCATGTCCACAAAAACATTTAGACAGCTGGTTTCAGCCATCCAAATATTTTGCCCCTGCTTGTGAGGAAGAGAGGCTAAGACCGCTGAGGGACATGATCCGCAGAAGGGTGGTGCAAAGTGCAGCAAGATCACCGTCCCAGCTCAGAACATGTTTCCGAGGTCATCTGAGCAGCGTCCGGCGGCCAGACCGTTAATGTTGCTTCAGCATTTGGTGGCAAGAAGCGGCGGCGATCTCTGTTTTCCAGGCTTTCAGCCACGTGCCTTTCCCAGTGCAGTTCTTTGGCTCTGTGCCCCGATGTCTCTGAAGCAGCCACATGGCTAGCTGGCACCCAAAGTTAAATGCATTGCTGAGAAATCTATGCAAGTAAAAACAGTTCCATTTGGTTACCTCCGCAAACGCTTGATAACGGATCAAGTTTATCAAGTCCGCTCTCTAAACATCTGCTCTGAAGGCAGCAACCCGACAGTGCATTATGCTTTTAAAATGACCAACTGTTCCATTGGTCCGAGATGTTGGTCCTGGGAAGATGGATGTACTGCGGTTCCATCTGTTGTTACG
The DNA here is from genome assembly GCA_023646645.1 of Varanus salvator macromaculatus. Taxonomy (NCBI): domain Eukaryota; kingdom Metazoa; phylum Chordata; class Lepidosauria; order Squamata; family Varanidae; genus Varanus; species Varanus salvator. The sequence continues at coordinate 2,583,653 of JAIXND010000767.1, read as the reverse complement.
GCTGCCCACTGGCTGCCCATTCCTGTGCTGCTTGGGTGAGGAATTCGCCCTGCTACTTGGTTACAACAGAGCTACAAACATGATTCTATTGCACTGAGTAGTCTTGTAAAAAATTACTGGTCTTGATACCTTGGCAGAACAGCATCCTTCCCTCTTCTACAGAGGCTGGATTCTAAATATAACCAAATATTTGCAAAGAAAGTGAAAGCGTAACGCCACCTAAATGTGCAAATCTCAAGTTTACATGCTTGAGCTAATTCGGAACTGACTTTTCATTGAATCTAGTGAGAGGGCGAGTAGTCATAAGAATTTGGGGGCAGAGGTCCTTCTGGTTGTTGGGATCAAACTAGTAGATGCTAGGGGGTTGAACTAAACTTATGCTGCACTGTTGATTGATTACATTTCTGTACAGTTCAAAAGCCAAAGCTCCCTCGTTACACATCTTAGCGCTTCAGGGCCGAGGAAGGCAGTAATTCAAAGAATTCTACTCAACACAGCCAGCCCTCTAAGTCCTGATCTTTTAATATGAGCTCTGGGAAACCAGTATTTCTTCTCTGAAGATGTCAAATGCTTAAATGAACACCATCCAGCTAATGGTTTCCCTGTGGCAAGCAAAATGCCATGGGTGAAAACCAAGTGCTACTCGTGGCTCTTTTAAAGTGCCCCCGAACAGCCTGCAGCCTCATTAAAAAGAATACTAAGTGGGTAGCTTTACACATCTGGATCTAGACACAATTAATGTCCACACCTGACTCCCAGCTTAGATCTCTACATATCTCATATTTAGACTCTGCGCTTTGCTCATTTCCCAAACACCTTCTTATCAGCACCGTTCTGGTAGGAAAGGTCTGGAGCGACGCCCTTGTTCCCATGCAATGGGTGGGATCGGAGCGGCTCTTCCCAGGCTGAGGTGGCTGCTGGCTGGGAGCAGAGTCTGTGCATGAAGCCTCCAAAGGAAGAGGAAGCAAAACCGGAACCCCATCTTAGGCACAGGTTGGGGTGGGGGTTGCTTGCACCGCGCGTGGCCGTGCCGGTGAGGTTACCGATGAATACAGGATGTGCAATCTGCTTGGACGCGTCTCTGCTGGTGGGGGAGACACTGCACACCCTTCTGAGGCTGCAGAAGGGGGCAACCAAAATGACTCTGGGACTGTTTAGCTGAGGCTAAAAGGGTGAGTAAGGAGAAGCGAGAGAGAGCTGCACAGAACAACAGGGAGTCATTTTCCCCCTCGCTGGTCATCCTGGAAGCGAGGATCTTCTTAGGAAGCAGACTGGTGGAAGATTCAGGATAGATCAAAGGACTTCTTCGCCAGGCACACAGTTAAACTGTGGAACTCGCTTCCACAAGATGTAGTGCTGGCCGCCAATTGTGATGGCTTTAAAGGAGTATCAGACAAATTCAACAAGGGTGAGGCTGTCCACTAGTCCTATCAAAGGCAGTCTACATATTGCTAGACATAACTTAAGCAATACATCTAAAGGACTTGGGGAAAAATATTAGAAGTCATTGAGACATTTATTATTGCCAAATAAATATGAAATGAAGCAATGACACTGGTGAAAGGCTACAATTCTCCCCCTCCCACAGTGTGTATCATGACAATCCCTCCACTGCTGAGTCAAAATTCATGTTTGGTCTCTTTATATCATCTATTTGTGGAGTCCATTGCAAAATCGAGACCCTCTGCAAAATGAATGACACACCCAGGAATTTAACTAACAGGATCTTAGAGACACAATTTTGACCTGTACGATTGGACCGTAATTGGTCCAATGCTGACTGAGAATGAGGCAGATCAAAACATTCCAATAATGCTTATTAGGAATGCTGTTTCAAGAGCCTTTATATGTTCAGCATATCCTTGTGCTAGTTGTCTGGGGGCTGGCAGCATGTAAACATTTTGCCAGGGAGTATTTTTGCAGAGAGAAGAGCTGATTCATGCTGGCATGCAGAAGATCGCAGATTCCTCACGCTGCATCTCCAGGTAAGCATGAAAAAATTCCTGCCTGAAGCCCTGCAGAATCGTGCAGATCAGCTTCCTATGTTCCGTGAGCCAATCCCCTGTTTGCAGATAGACACAAAAGCTGAACCGCTTCTATAATGCCCACATCCTATTTGGCTTGATAATGTTGTTCTAGTACAGAAACGCATAACGAGCAATACGCACACTCTGTTTTCCAAATTAGCCACTTGCTTATCATTCCCCAAAAAGCCCTCTTCTTCTTGGAAGAGAATATTACTCACGAGTTAAGGTAAACAAACATTCATGCAGGACCGGGCAGAAGCAAAGAAGACTCTTTCTGAAATGCATCAGCAGCCAAAGGGTCACAGGACTACTGAATACTTTAGCAGCCTGCAATTACCGTATTTTTTGCTCGATAAGACTCACTTTTCCCCCCCTCAAAAGTCAGGGGAAATGTCTGTGCGTCTCATAGAGCGAATGTGTGTGTGCAGTAAGTCTGTCAGACGTGCAGCCCATGGGGAAGGGATGGGGAATGTGCCTGCGATTATGTGCCAACTTGAGTCAGAATATTTTTTTCCTTGTTTTCCTCCTCTAAACACTAGGTGCGTCTTATAGAGCAAAAAATACGGTATAATGGAGCATTTCACATGGCAGAGATCAGCTGGCAGCTGTGGGGATGCTCCACTTGAAATGTGGGAGAACAGAATCAGCCCCTGAAATTCCTTGCCGACAGGGTTACTGATAAATGAAAGGCAAGTACAGTACTGCCGTTCCGGGTTCATTTTACTAATCAATCACTTACTTTCTTTATGCCGTTCAACAGGCACCAGCTGCCTCGGTACCATGGCCAATGGTCAGGAATCCCAACAGCTCCCGCCATGGCTGGCCAGCATGGGTCGTTGTCTCTGTTCAGCAGAGCCCGTTTCAGGCAAGGAGGATAACAAGTCGGGGGGCTTAGCGAGCCTACACAGCCACGCTTAGTGTGAATGCAAGAATCGAGTTCTTTAACCCTTGCCTGCTCACGAGCACAGCGAGCTCTGCTCACTGAATACTTAGCCACCAATTTTCCACCCAGAGCCAAAGGCTCTGGATTCAGGTGAAGCTGCATGTGCTGTATAGATAATGATCCATGATAAATTAAACAATCAAGACAAGCTTTTGAGATGGGAACACACCAAAGAGCATTTCAAGCTAAGGGCTGATTTCTTTTCAGGGGTTTCAAAGCAGTCATTAGTCAGAACAGGGATGATCACTCAAAGTACAGAGTTAATTAACCGCTCTGGATGCATTAGGGAGCCTTGAGTGCAAACAAGGGTCAGAAAGGGCCAGTGTTACCTGGCAGCTAAACTAGAGTCAAGCCAATTTCTTTTATTTCTGATGTACAAAAAGACTAGAATGTTCATTATGTTCTACAGTAGTAGTGGTTTCACTGTTAGAAGCCTGGACAGAGTGGCACTGTTTATATGTCTAGTTGCTTAGGCTGAGGACTGCAGGTGTTTTCTGGATAACTTCGCAGCAAACCGAAGGCAACCGCTCTGTCCAAGGAGCTCAGGGAGGGCCCATCATTTAAAACCAGCATCGGGATGCACACAAACCATATTTCAGTTTTTTCATTTATTTTTTAAGCACCCTGACATTTTCCTTCCACCATTTTCAATCATCTGCAAGGAAGGAAAGTTTTCTATTTTTTTCTTCTTCAAATGCAAAGACTTGTTTATTTTTCCCCCCTGAGATCCACAATCTGCCGACAGCACGAAGGAAATAACATTGCGGGGGGAGATCACTTTTACAATCTTCTAAAACGCACTGAGCCAGCGCATAGTCTCCCGGCACATCCATCCTTCTGATGGAAAAGCTCCACCAATTCATATGCCTGCTAATGAGCACTTATTGTCTGCCACGTGTAAAAAGGAGTAGAATTCCAGCAGCCGCTGGACTCATCTGTAGTCAGAATGCGTTTTTATCACCGTATCAGCTGCAGACACTGCCAGCTCTGACAACAGCTGAATGCGTCTTGGCAGAGTGCCTCAAATTACTGCCCACTAAAAGCACTTAAACTATCCTCCTAGAACTTGACATAACAAATAAAGCAATGATTCATAACTGAATTACGGCAAAGCTCTGGAAGGAAACAAACGTCCCGTTGAAGAGAAGAGCTCAGTCATTCCTGCGCAGATGGGAAAGGGAGAAGGAGCCCGACGATGCTCCACTGGTGTGCAGGAGAAGTCGGCTCAGGAAGAAGGGAATACTCACGGGGAGGGAAGGCACGGGGACGACACCCCAAATGCGTCCCTTCCATGATGCTTCCATGCCAATCGGCCCAGTGTGGGAAGCCTCAGACACAGAGCCCTGGACCCCAGGTTCAGTCTTCCCGAAGGAGAGAAAAGCAGCACAGCCCATGGGCCTGAGCCAACCACCCCCCTCTACACAAGCAACATCACAAGTAACAGTCCCCCAGGAGAGAACAGCCCGGTCAACAACCAGGATCGAGGCACCTGTTTTTACAGCAGGCTCCAGGATGGAGAAAACAACTCACTCCCGCCAAGTTTAGGGCAAGAGGGGCAGCCCACCTCCGCTGGACCTTCTAGCCAACAGCTCTATCACAAGTCCTGTATCTGCCACAGTAACATGAATGCTGGGATATTTGTGGGGGAGAATCCACAGCTATGAGGGAGAGGTGCTTAAACCTTCATGTCCTCTCCAATTATCTCCTGCATGCTTTTTTAATAATAGTTTCTACCATGGTTTTAATTTACCTGCACAATGCCAATCGAACAGTGCAGCAAAGTATTATTATGATTATGATTATGATTAAATTGTTGGTGATTGTTTTGTTGATCTTTGAATGTTGTCAATCTTCTTGAATGCTACTTTGATCAACGGAAATGCAAGATACAGATTATTCCAGTATGCAAACTGCACAGCCTTAATCTGCTTTAAGAAGTCTGACAACTCCAAGGCCCTTTCTGCAGGAAGGGGGATGAGGAAAGGGGAATCCTCAAACGGTGTCACTCTTTAAAAGCAGAAATTTTGCAGCACAGAGACTAGACAGAACTAATTTCTTTGTCTCTTAAAAATAGGGATTAAACAAATCTGACAATACCATTTCTTCTTGTATGCGAGTGGAGAGAGACACTTGGCAACATTCCAAAAACTGCTTTGTTGGGAAATTGAAAAAAAGGGAATCTACAAAAAGGGAAGATATTCCTGCCTAGGAGCCAGAATATTAAGAATGTTGATTTGACAGTGAAAATTACATTGGAAAACCTAAAGGCTTTAAAAATAATTTCTGATAATCTGATTTTTTAAAATACAGAATGCACAATGGTTGGGAAATTTATTGCAGAATGCACAATGGACTATTAAGAAGATATCCTTTGGCCTACAACTTTCCAACTCTCAAAATCAGGCAGATTAGCTCTTTTAGGCCTTTCTTCTAGCTTAGATTTCCTTTCTCTGTTTCTTGTCTTACATTCAAGAAGTTAATAAAAATGGGTAGGATTCTTGCATTCCATTCATACAGGAACTCAAGTGTGTCCACTGCAACATCTCTAGTTAAGGAATTCTTCCCCGAACCTGGCACCCTCTAGATGTGCAAGTTACCCAGGCTGGGAGGATGATGGGAGCGCCTTTTCCAAACCGAATCTATCCAGAGCAACATCTGAGGACTTCTGTTGGGAGCCAGCTCTAACGGAGTTGGCGACAAGCGGGAGGGCCTTCTCGGTGGTGGCATCCAGTTGTGGAATGAGCTCCCCTGAGGCCCGCCTGGCGCCAACTGTGCCACCTTGTCAGGCTGCCCTTTCTTCTGAGGCATTCAATGGTCTTTAATGCCATATGGTGGGGTTTTGTATTGGCAACCTGTTTTAGCAATTTAAATTGCTCTGAATTTTGTATAATATATTGGAGCTTTGGCTATAGAAATTAGATAAATAAAAATGTTATGCTGCTTTTATTGCGTCGTTTTTGAGTTGTTCTTGTCACATTACATTTCTATACCACCCACAGCCAAAGCTCTCTGAGTGATTCACAACATTTTAAGTCACCTATCCAGATTTCAACCAGGCCTGACCCTGCTTAGTTTTCTAAGATTAGGCAGGATCGGGCCATACGGAAGCTGTTCAATTTTATATGAATTGCTGTGAATGGATTCAGCTATTGGGCAGTGTAGGGATGAAAGAATACATATAAAATCTTGAAGCAACAAACCCATATATCAAACCTGCATTGTACGAAGGAGTGCTTTTGTCTGTTTCAAATTTCTGCTTCGGTTTCCACCACCTTGAATGATTTGGTGTTGTCTGAAAACTCGGCCAGCTATCTCACTCCAAAGTGCGGGCATGCACGGACCTGCACGTTGGCAGCAGAAACACCACAAGCTAGTCAAGGTGATGAGAGCACCGGATTCTGCAAAACATCTGGCACTGTGAGTGCACCCCGACTCAACGCTATACACGCAGACACACAGAGAATGTACCATCTGGCTGCAATTTGTAGTTGGGGAGAATAAATAAAGGCATTGAGGCTTTGTTTTTGAGTAGATGAGCACCAGAGCAATTGTGGGTTCCCTCGGCACTTCTCTATCTACAGGACAGCAGCTTTCCACCCTGGTCATTGGAAACACATTGGCAAGGGGAAATGTGCGCTCGTACAAGACATCCCGGGATGCTTGGCGCTGCCAGAGCCTGAACAGAGGCTGGGGACAAACTCAGACACGTCTCTCCCCTTGTCACTGATCATCAGCATCTCAAACAGCGACATTCCTCACTCTCCTTGCAAGGGCACTGATGTTATCGGCAAGAACAAGCAGGAGACGGAGCTTTGGCAGTCCAAGGCCTCAGTACACACAGCCTGATCTTTCCAGATGCGTTGTTCCTTATCTGTATCTTGCATGATCGAGCATCGCACCCATTAGTCGCAAGGACTTCCACAGATTCACATGTCCCCTATGTCTGTCTTCCCATCCCTTTCTTCTCCACCCTTCTATCTACTTGCCCATCGCTAGAGTAATCCGAAACAACTTGTTCCTCCACATCCACCTCAAATATTATCTCTAAAAATCTAGATTTATCTTTCAAAGTGCAAGGCATCTCCCAAGTCCCAGGCCAGCACGTACACCACCATCTCTCTCTAGATGTTTTAGACTACAGATTCCAGCATTCCTGACTACTGGCCATGCCGACAAGAGCACCCAATCACGCCGGCTGGGCTCGTGGGATTTGAAGTCTTAAACTCCTGGAAGTCACCTTGAGAAAACGCCGAGCGGGATCAAGCCCATGGTCCGTTCAATCCAGCTCTCCATTCACACGGTGGCAAACCAGCTGCCAAGTCTCCCTCCAGCAGGAGGGGTGCAAGGCCTCCGCCTGCCCAAGCTCCTCAGCGACTGGTGTGCAGGCATGGCGCCTCAGGTGAAGGAGGGAGCACATGGCCCCCGAGGCCTTTTCTCTAAGCTGAATAATCCCAGTTAGTGCAACCATTCCTTGTTGCCGTCTTCGTCCAACTCCTTGACTATCTCAGCTGCTCGTCTCTCTACTTTTTTCAATGCAATAATGTTCATTTTCAGGTGTGGCGATCAGTACTGTATACAATATTCTAGAGGTGACTGCACCAAGCTTTTTATAAGGGGAGCACAATCTGGCAGTTTGCTTTTTTTCACAGCAACGGTGCACTGGGTCGGCATTTTCATGAAATTGTCCACCAAAGAAACAGAGCAGGTCAGAAGGGACCTCCCGCCGGCTCTGCTCATGACATGCCCACCATGGGCATGTCCAGCCTATCCTTGAACACCTTCACCGATGGGGCCTCCACCACCTCCCGTGGAAGCCCATTCCACACCCTCGGGGTCCTGACTGTCAGGAAGTGCTTCCTGGCATCCAAATGGAGCCTTGGTTCCCTGAGCTTTGCTCCGCTGGAGCGCGTCCTGCCTTCCTCTGCAGGGGAGAACAGGTCTCTTCCCACCTCCGTGTGACACCCCCTCACGTACCTGCATGTCGCCAACAGATCCCCTCTGAGTCTCCTCTTCCCCAGGCTGAAGAGACCCAGTTCCCTCAGTCTTGTCTCATACGACATCCCCTGCAAACCAGCCACCATCCTTGTGGCCCTACGCTGCACTGACTCCAACCTGGCTCTATCCTTCCTGTAATGTGGAGCCCAGAACTGAAAACAGTACTCCAGTTGTGGGCGCACCAGAGTCGTATAGAGTGGCAGTAATACCTCTCTTGATCTAGAAGCCACACTTCGGGCTATGCAAACAAGGGTGGCGTTCGCCCTCTTGACCGCCATGTCACACTGCTGCATCAGGACAGAGCCCTGGGGGACCCACTCGTCACTGGCCACCATCCCAATGATTCCCCACTAATGGTTACCTTCTGCTTTCGGTCAGTCAACCATGCCCTAATCCACCGGACAGTGCATTGGTCTATCCCAAAACTCCTCAATTTCTCAACCAGGATATCATGTGAGACTTTGCCAAAGGCCTTGCTGAAATCCAGGTATACCACATCCACTGCATCCCCTCCGTCTAGCCACCTCAAAGCCTTGTCACAGAATCCACAAGGACTGCCTGGCAGGAATGGACCATCACCACCCCAAGATCCCTTTCTTGCTTGGTCATCGCTAGCTCAGATCCCATCAGCCTATACCTGGAGTCGAGGTTTTTTGCCCCAACATGCATTGCTCTACTCTTGCTTACACTGAACTGCATTTGCCATTTTGATGCCCAGCTGGGAGAGATCCCTTTGGAGCTTCTCACGATCCCTTTTGTTTGGGGAAGGATAGTTTAGTGTTTCTATCGATTCAATACAGCCTCCCAGATTTTATTTTATCTGCATTTGTATATGGTCCTATTTCCGAGAAGCTCGGGGTGGCAGGCCATGGTTCTCCTCCACAACTGCTCTGTAATGTAAAGTAGGCTATATTTGCACGACTAGCCAGTGCATTCCCATGAGCTGCATGGGTGAGTATACGTTTGAACTCAGGTCTAAACCTGGTCCCATGAAACCTGTGCAGAAAAAGGACAGGTACGTTAGCTTTATGCTTCACCAAAAGGCTAGGAACATTTCTCTACAGGGGCCCAAAGGCCTCGTGGGACTAACCACAGAAGTCACCAAGAGGGCTGGACAGGCCTTTCCTGCCCACTTCCTGCTTCGCTCCCCCACATTCACGCAGATTTATTTAATGTTCCACCTTGACTTGACATAAAGGTTTTTCAAGCTTCAACATTCACTCGTCTCTCTAAGGCACAGCATCGAAGCTGGCTCGCCCACATAAGCTGTCTAAAATTTAAATTAGGACTTGCCAACAAAGTTGAAATCTTAATTTGCCTCTTACTAAGTAACAAAGGCTTGTTTCTTTGACCCACGGCTTTTGCAGGGCATGCCTGAAGGAGGCACTTAAACACAATAATCTGCAGATGCTCAGATTTCGTGACAAAACAGCACTGGGGAAGAAAACACCCAAGCGTGATATGAGCCCCAGATTCCCATTCCAAGGATCATTATGATTCCATTTAGGGAACAATTCCCAAATGGTTTACTGCAGAGACAGTATCTTAGGATGCTCACAGGATTTCTGTGTACAAATGTTAGCAAAGATGGAAACAGGAAGCATTTAAGGGCTGAGGCAACCTAGTTTATTAATTAAACTTTGCAAATCAAGAGCACTTTGGAGGAACCCAGGTATATTCAGCACAGCATGTGCAGCTACAACACTATTGGCAGGCTACACACAGAGGACGCATGCTTACCAATGCAAACAAGACTGGCACACCAGGAAAGGGCTGTGAATTATACATCTGAAGTAACAGCGACTGCTTCCAGCCAGGCATTTGAAGGCAGAGCCATGCAGGATATGCTCGATGGGAAGGCGTCATGAAAAAGCAGGTACAAAGGAGCGAACCTTTTGCTGTAATCTCACCCCAGCCACGTAAAGATCTGCCATGGCGCTGGAGAAGTGCTGTAATTTCCCATGAAACACGAAACCACTAAGCTGGTCACTTACCAGGATCCATTCACAGCAAGCCCCTCTCACGTTCTGGGTTTGCGTTAGGGCCAAAGATGTTTATTTATTTTATTTATTTATTTTACAAATTTGTATGCCGCCCCCTTGCGACCAAGCCTCCAGCCTCCATGTTTATGGAGTTTTCTTTCGGATTCAGCCCTCACAAAAGCATCCAGAAAATCTTTCCTTTTTCGATAAAGCCATGCAAGGGCAGAAAGCCAACTGCGACAAACTCAAAACAATAATGAGCAAGGTGGTATGGCAGTTCATGCTTAAGGGAAAAGGAGGCCAAGAGGGGTGGGAAAACTTGGGGGAAAGAGAGATTCCACCCTGCCACGGGCATCCTGCGACTTTCCTAAATGAGCTTCGACATCCTACCCACTACATTTGCCCGCCGTTCAGGATGTGTGAGAAATCTGATGAGCACGTGGGAAGCCGATGGATTTCCACAACGCGGTCTCCCTGGAGCCCAGCTCCTTAGTCCTGCACGGGCACTGATTCACTGTGGTCGGAGTCATGCCAGCGTGCAGATTTCTGTCTCCATGACGGACCACGATTTGCACGTTTCTATTTTAATGGCTACTGAAAAGGTGTGCGAATAAGCAGCTGGACACCATGTGGCTCTAGTAAGATTGGTGCAGAACTGGCCAGTTTATTTTATTTATTTACACATTTCTATGCCGCCCCCTTGCCAACAAGCCTTGATTTGCACGATTTGCAACGATTTGCACGATTTGACCAAGTTTGCATGATTTGCTAGAGCCATGTGGTCTTGGGGGGCTTATTTGCATAAACTGAATGATCAGTTAAGAAGAAATGTGCAAACCAAGTTCCATCATGTGTGGAACCCACAGATGCAACCCTTCCCTGCACCACTGGATCAGACGCAAATTCAAACAAATCAGATTTCCTTGTTTCGGTACATTCCTAGCCACCACTACCGAAACTCTCCTCTTTCATGCTACCTTTGCAAAGCGTGAACCGTTCTCAAACGCATTCCTCATGAGGGGCTGCCTTCCGTTATCTGTAAAGCCCCTTGCAGGGGTTTTGTGATGAGCCTGCCCAGAGGGGGCTCACGCCCAGGGGGGCAGAGAGCAGGTCAGCGGAGGTGGAGAACAGGGGCCGACCAAGGTGTAGCCCAAAGATAAACAGCATCTGCTTTTCCTACACAAAAGCAACAGAGCATCCGTTGCTTCTCCTCCACGCAATGACAAATCCGGTGAAATTATAAAGCAAAAAAACGTTTCCTCTCTGCAGTCACAAACTAAAATAACTTTAGCCCAGAGCCAGGTGAGCAGGCATATTACGAACACGCACTTTCCTTTCTTTCTCTGTTTTTTCTCTGGGTGGCAGCTGAGCAGCAGCAGGATTATTTTTCCTGAGCAAGATACTCGGGCGGGCTGGCTTCAGAGCAGGAAGCAGAAAAGGGTCTGATAAAAATTCCCTAGCCCATTGCAACATTGTGCTCAGAAAAAAAAGTGATTGGCCCACAAGCAACACAACACAATCACCAGAACTTTCTCAGGACAAACAATGATCAATCCACAGTTCCCAGTTCTTGCTCAATGGCAAAAAAGAAACAACATGGTAGCATCATGTTGCTGCAGGATGAGCAGAAAGAGGCGCAGGGACCTGGGCGGGCAAAAACCTTATTTAGCTCAAGCAAGTCGCCACAAGAACAGTTTAAATCATACAAACTACAACACCCATGGCAACCCAGATGAATGTGTGTGCCTTGGCGGACTGGCTCCTCAGCCTGAAGCTTGTCTTTTACACTTCAAGGAGGAGGAGTCTACTGTACAGATAAACTTTGTACTGGAACACTATAATATTTTCTGATCTATATGTCCTCTTAGTCATCTACTTGCTTCTTGGAAGTTAATGCTTGGGCAGTGCAAAGGGATTCTCTGAGCCCTTTTGATGGAAGGATAAATGCTCACCTCCAACTGAGCCAAGCTCAGGGAACCAAGGTTCAGTTTTAATGCCAGGAAGCACTTCCTGACAGTCAGGACCCCGAGGGTGTGGAATGGGCTTCCATGAGAGGTCATTGAGGCCCCATCGGTGAGGGTGTTCAAAGACAGGCTGGACATGCACATGGTGGGCATGTCGTGAGCAGAGCCGGCTGGTGCCGGGGGTCTGCTCGGGAGGCCCTTTCTGACTCACTCTGTTTCTATGTTTCTGTTTCATAGAAACATAGAAACAGAGTGAGTCAGAAGGGGCCTCCCAGGCCATCTAGTCTGACCATTGTTAGGTTCTGATTAAGAACCTAACAATGCTTTACCCAACTGAACAAGTGCTATACGGAGGCCACTTGCATTGATATAGCTATAGATATGTGGTCTGCCTTTGTTGAAGTTTAGGTATAACTCTTCAAAAGCCATATTACACATATTTAAACACACACTTGATATGCATGTATGGGAATTAATACATTCAAATCTATACAGTTACTTTTTCTTCTTTATGGTTTCATTTTTGTTAAATATTATAATAATCAGGTCTATGGTATTAAAAAAAAACCAAGACAAATTTCTGGAACTCCTGCTGCTCATCACTGCTGGGTCTGGATCCCAGGTCTTGGCACCTGCGCCTTCTCCTCCTTCTCCCCTGGCTCCTAGCAGGCTCCTCAGGCAAGCCTCTTACAGCTCTCGTCACTCTTCCTGCCCACTGAAAGCCACTGAATCCTCCTCTCCACTTCTGCACAAACACCTGTGCTCGCATTCATGGTGGGCATGTCATGAATGGAGCCAGCTGGAGCCAGGGGGTCAGACTAGATGGCCCAGGAGGCCCCTTCTGACTTGCTCTGTTTCTTAAGTTCTGTGTTTCATCTTTGTCCTGCCTATTCTAGAATGCAGGTCACAAATCAAAAAGACAGTTTTTCTTACTAAAGCACATAGCTTGTTTAAGTTAATGTATTTAGTTTATTTATCTGGTTGTACAAATGTTTTGAAAGTGCACAAACTGTCATCAACAGTAGAGAATAACATTTCTGGAATTTTTGAAGCCCTTGGGTAAAAGCCTTGTTCCACCCTATTGGAAACACACACAAGGTTTCTCTCATACATGGGTTTTATAACTACATTATCTGACCGCTACAGCATCCAGCCAGGACCAGTCCAGAAATGCAGGAGCCCATGGAACCATTACGAAAGCACATTCTCTTTGCATATTAAAATCTGGCTACTCCAGTCACTCATTGAGAAACTAAGCACAATTAGGAGCATCCCTAAATGTCTACCAGTAAAGGATATGTTTGATCAATAATTTCAGAAAGGAATGGAAGAAGCAACTACGCCAGGAATCTTACAGAATTTTTTTTTTTAAATATCCACCATATGGATTTAAAGTTTCCACAAATTCCACAAATCTTGTTCCTTATAAGACCTGGTTTGCACATAAGCAAAAATCATTGGAATTTTGCTGGATTTACTGCTAGATTGCTTAGCCCCTAAACAACCCAGCACTCTGGGTTCACACATCATACTCACAACCTACAAACTATCACAGGTTGGTAATCAAAAGAAGTAGAAAGGAGCACAGAGGAGGCAGCATATGTATGGCAGCCTGTAGGTTAATTAACCCAGAATTCACAGTGGTGTGCCTACTGCCCCTAAAATTCTTCCTATTATGTGGCTTTTAGAGATTATTTTGGGGGAGTAAAAGATGGGTAGCACCAAGTGTACATTCTATTGATCTATTTCATTACCCAAAATTGTTCAATTAAAAAATCACACAGAGAAGGTCCTAGGGGAAAAAATCCCCCCCCCGCACTAATTTTTCTGCATTTTCTCCCACACTCTCCCAAATATAATTAGCAGTAAATTTAGCATTCACCATTATTTGAAAATTAAGCAGAGAACACACATTTACCAATGCAAGATTAAAAACTGCAGCCATTTTATAACACCTCCCCATTATTCCAACTAAATAACTTTCCATCTTATTGCAGATTATCATCTCACTGCGCCTAAGACATAGTGCACACTTTTATAACGTCTTTCTTAACTTGTCCTTGTACTGCACGCTCCAGGGTCTGAAAACAGAAGACTTGCAATTTAAGGGAAGGATGAAATATACTGGCTTGGTACCTTTTATAGAGGAAGTATATCCTTCAGCTGAAAAGAGCTGCAAACGTTTTCTGTCTATGACTGTGGGCAGGTGGAGTCTTCACAGCATTCCACGGTTCTACAATGGCAAACAAAAATAATGCTATAAACAACAGTAAGAGATGCAGAAAAATAACATGCTGTTGGTTTAGCCTACCCATCACTTCTCACATTCATTGAGCTGCCTGAACAAATAAACCATGAAGAACCAGAGGCTTATCTGGAAGTCTGATTGGCAGTATAACTTTACAAAGAGTTCCGTGTCCCTTCACCTTAGACTTCCCAGCTTCTTTCTCTTACAAGGTTTTTGTGCTCTTAACAACTGTATAAATATGACTGCCGCTCCATGGTGGGAATAGCTTCCCCTGCCAAACTTCTTAGTTGTTCTGTCATACAGCTGCTAAAGACACAGGAGCCTTGCCAGGAAAGAAGCCAGCCACCTTGCTTATTTTCGTTTGATCAACTCATAAAAGACTTGTTGGGCAATTAAGGCAGAGAATCTTCCTGTATATTAAAGGGTTACACGAATAAAGAGGGTTGCAAAATAAAGAGACTCCTGGAAGAAATGGCGGAAGAGAAAGAGAAGGAAATAACCGAGTCTCAAAAAAATAGCAGCCTGCCAAAAATAATTTGCCTCAAAATCAAGGCTATTTTTTAAAAGACACCTACCACCCACACAAATAATACTAGCCAATGACGTGTCACCAAAATGAACCGCAGTATAATGAGTAAGAACTGGGAAATTGAGATACTGGATCTTGGCTATCAGATTACCAGATTTATCAGAGCAGCCCTGGAGGACTAGAAATCAGGTTCCCAAATCTTGAGAGACTGGCCAGGACAGACACACGGGTGAACTTGCTACATCATCAAGCAGTGTCAAATATTTCGGGGTGACAAGAACGGCAGAACACAGGTGGCAGGTCTCCTTTTCCTTCCTTCCTTCATTTATTTATTTAGTTAGCAGACTTCTATGCCGCCCCATCGCCGAAGCCTCGGGGCGGCTCACATACATAAATGAATAATACAATATAAATAAATATAAATATAATTTCAGTCGCCCTGGCCCGAAATTAAAACGAATAAATAATGTTAACAATTAAAATAACGTGTAAATAAAAAGGTCTTTGCCTGGTGCCAGAAAACAAATAACGACGGCGCCAGGTGGACCTCTGTGGGGAGCGCATTCCACAGGTTGGGCACCACCGCAGAGAAGGCCCTCCTCCGAGTAATCACCCTCCTAACGTCCTTTACGGAGGGTTCCCGGAAAAGGGCCTCTGCCGCCGATCTCAAGGGGCGGGCGGGCAAGTACGGACGTAAGCGTTCCTTCAGGTAAACAGGGCCCAAGCCGTTCAGGGCTTTATAGGTCATAACCGACACCTTGAATTGGGCCCGGACTTCAATGGGGAGCCAGTGTAGCTGACGGAGAACTGGGGTGATATGAGAACCACGCCCAGTCCCCGTCAGCAGCCTGGCTGCTCTATTCTGCACCAATTGAAGTACCCAGACCATTTTCAAGGGCAGCCCCACGTAGAGCGCGTTACAGAAGCATCGCATGCATGACTTGTGAGTGAAGATATTAGCACAAAGAGAGGGCAGAAAGCCACATGATGTTGTGTTCCTCTGAACAACTTGACACTTCAGAAGCAAGTGATTGAGATTTGATAATACGTGAAAGGAATCTGACCAGCAAAAATAAAAATAAAAAATTCACTTGGAGATGTCCAAGCAGGAGCAGTAGGATCTTCCCTGCTAGGGTGCTGACCGTGCTCCAACCCAGGCTGCCAACATCCTGTAACGCTGTTGGATCCCTTCTGCACCCAGCCCTGACTTTCAGCAAAGACCTACGAGAAGGTGGAGACGGCCCTCTCTGTCCAGACCGCTTTGGGCACTGCTGTTCCTACCTTTGGCTCTCTATCGTCTGCGACAGATTGCTCCTCTACACACGAACTGTAGTCCAGCCTTCTTGGAGCACACTAACTGCCTCACCTTCAGGACCAAGATGAACATTACAGTATTAATAGACCCGATAAAATAAATTACTGCGGGGTCCTGATAACTCCACCTTTCTTTCCAATACTGTTCAGGCTTACTGATGAAGGAGTTGCAAGTACCTACAAGAATATGCTTACAACCATAGCATAGTCCTGGAAGAAATGAAAACCCACTACAGGCTGAGAGCCAAGAGTTGCTCGTGGACAGAGTCTGTCCACGAGTCTGTCCAGAGTCTGTCCACGAATCTGAGCCAGACTTGGCAAACTGAAAGGGAAAGACTGTGCATTAAATGGAGGCCAATGACAATTTGTAAAAAACCAGCACATGTGTCATATACGCAGAAGATTATCTGTTAAAATGCAAGAACTATTTAGAATGATAAGAAATGGCATGCAAGAAAGAAGGAGTGCTACAGGAAAGAGTGAGAGTAGGTAGAGAGAGACATGTTTTGCTTTGATTTCTGCATTTTTTCGAAGCTTGCCTTTATTTATTTATTTTATTTATTTATTTAGAGCATTGGTATGCCGTCCCATCGCATCGCCTCGGGATGGCTTACATTTGGAAGTTTCATTCCAATAAAAAGTTGACAGTTTAAAATATGTGATGCATGTCTTGCACACGTAAGAAGTTAATAGCCGCCTCAGGGCGGCTTGTTGTGAGCCGCCCTGAAGCTTCGGCAAATGGGGTGGCATAGAAGTTTGCTAAATCAATCAATCAATCAATCAATAGTACGCAAAAGGGAAAAAAAGACTAAACTCTTGATTTGACTCCCAGAGCGCACAATGCCCCTCGGTGCAGAGATGGGCAATTTGAAACCTTCCAGAAGTTTGGGCCGACAACTCTCATCAGCCCTGGCCAGCACAGCCAATGGTGATGAGCAACGGGTTGTAGATCCGAACAACTACAAGGCCTACAAGTTGCCCACCCCTACCTAGGGGATTCACAAATGCTTGGCACTGGTAAGTGCGATAATTTAATTATGTAAAAGGTTTTCGAAAAGAAAGAGAGAGAAGACCAAATAATCCTGTTTTTTATTTTACAGCAACCCTGCGACTACCAGGAAATGCGTGCTGATATTGGTGCCTTGCTGACTGTTCAGCAAATTCTCAAGATCCAAAGCAGCACATTGAGAAACCCCGACAAGCAGCACTTTCAAGATGCGCAAGCAAACACTGTCTCATCAGCCTCCACAATCTCTTGGCATCTTGCCCTTTGGGCACCTTCCTCATTCCAAATTGCATTTCTAATTTCCGGAAAGCTATCTAATATAATTCAATTTCATTTTATTAAGTCAGTTTTAGAAATGCTATTTGTCAACGGGGACACAGGATCACTTCCAAGACTTTTTGAACAAGCTGCTTGAAGCTGGATGAATAGCAATAAACAAGGCTCAAAGAACAGCCTTTCCAGGTCAAAGAAAAGGAGCCATCAAGCCAGTACCATGAGTCAGAGGAAAGAATATACATTTTCTGATTATGGAGCATGGCACACCCTGCTCTTCCATCTTAGCTTTCTATAGCTTCAAGTGAGCATATTTCAACTTACAGCCCACCCTCCCCCAAGTATTCGTTGTCGATTACAGTGGCAAAAAGAAAGCTAAAGGTGCATGATGTTTTGCCAACAGACATCAATTAAACTCCCTTAGTGGCAATGGTCAAACTGTGGCTCATCAAAGTTTTGTACAGCCGCGACTGCATTTAAAAAGCTGAGTACAATTAAAAGTTGTCCCATTGCAGGCCTGTGGATTAGATTGCCCTGGACATCAAATCCATTTCCGAGGCTACAGTCTTGCTTTGGAACGTAAAAGCAAAGCGTAAATCTTTTAGGTCACACGCGTCTACTGTCACCAGTTCAAACGTCCCAAACCGCTCGCACACCTGCCCTTCAATTCCCCCTTCCATATTCCCCCCACGCAGGGAGTTTTAGAAGAGGTGGCGATGGTAGTCCCAGCTGGGCATCTTCTTCAGGGATTCCGAGAAGAAGGGAAGGAAAAGCTGCCTGAAGGAGAGTTACAGATGTACTTTTGGAAAGAAGGTGGGGATGGTGTCGATGCTGACTGCAAACACGGTGAGGATGGAGAAAAAATCACGAGATGTGGAGGTTCGGAAGAAAATGCAGGAATGACTGCTATGGTGCAGCTGTCTAGCAGAGAGCAGAGTTGGCAGAAATGATTGTGCCTTCTGGTTATAAGACTTAGAGAGACAACCTAAAGCTGGAGACTTCAGCTTCAACCCATAATGAATGTACAGAATCACAGCATAGTGGTGCTGGAAGGGGCCAGAAGGCCATCAGGTCCCACTCACGACTCAGTTCAGGACACTGAGTTAAGCCATCCCTCTCAGGTGGCTGTCCAGTCACATCTGGAATTCCTCCTCGCCCACAAGCACCCTGGGCCCCTGGGCCCATCTCATATACCTGTAACAGTCAGGAAGTTCCTCCTGATATCTAGCCAGAGTCTGGCTTCCTAGAACTTGAGCTCATGATTCTGTGCCCCGCACTCTAAGATGATCGAGAAGAGATCCTGGCCGTCCCTCTTTGTGACAGCCTTTCTAGTACTTGTGGGGTGCTCTCCTATCTCCCCTCCGTCTTCTCCTCTTGAGGCTAAGCATGGCCAGTTCTTTCAATCTGTCCTTGAACATCTTTTCTTCCAGTCTGCGCATCATCCTTGTTGCCCTCCTCTGAACCCTTTCCAGCTTGTCTGTTGTGCTGCACAAGCCTTTGTCTCGTTAGACCCAAGTGTACTCTTCTTTCCCCTATAGGATTCCATTTAAAGCCGCCCTGATACACCTCTTCATGCTATGACCAAACGCCTTCTTCCCAGTTCTTGTAAGGCACAGCCCATCCCTCGCCAGTGCTCCATCTTCCAGGACGTGTAGCCCGTGGTCCCAGAATCCAAATCTCTCACGACGGCACCACCTTTGTAGCCAGGCATCCACATGGAGTTCCTTTCTTTGTCCGTTCCTCTTCTTTTCATCCAAATTGAATGAATTCGAATTCTCGAATTGAAGAGAAAACTCTCTGGGCCCCAAAGTGCTTGACCTTCCTCTCGAAAGCGTCAAAGTCTGTCATGATTTCTTCAGAGCTCTGCTCGGCAGTGTCACTCGTTCCCACGTGTATAAGGAGGAAGGATGTGTGTCAATGGGCTGCATGAGCCTCGGCAATCCTTCAGTTCTATCTCTGCACTGTGGTCCAGGGAGGCGGCGCAGCTGATGAGTCCATGGGTCTTCCTAGCATACATGCATGTGCATTGCACACAACAGGGAGTCTCCCACAACTAACACTCTCCTTTTCCTGTTCTTGGTATCATGGCCACCACTTGCTTGACCTTGCGCCTCTTGTTCAGTGCTGCATAGGATGCCTTGAAGTCCTTCCACAGCAGGCTGCCCTCCGGTCTCATCCTCAAGCAACTGAAAGGGGTTCGGCTTCCACTGGTGCAAAGGGGCTTACAGTTCTTTTGGACTTCACATCCTTTTCCAGGGAGTTTCGCCTCTTTTTCCCTTCTCTCGGGGTTCTCTTCTTCTGCCTCAGCTTGCTGTTGTACTTCTGGATTCCGTACTGCTCTGAGCTGTTCCGTTCCATCGCTCTGTCTAAAAACTCTCCATCTTCTTTTATTTCCTCGCTGCTCCAGTGCTCTCACCTCTTCCTCTAGCAGGGCCACCGGCTTGCGCTTGTTGCACATGCAGGCGGTGCTGACCTCATGTAGGAAAACAAGCATTGCACCGATGTTGCACGCCATCAGCACTGTGGAGTCTTCTCGGTCCATTCTTTCTGCTGCCTTTGGGATTCCAGCTCGCTGGGCCTATGGTAGCAACCAGTGCTTTGCCCTGTCTTCCCAAGGCTTAACAACACAATCCTTCCGGTAAATGGGAGTCTGCTACAAGTAACAAAGGGGGGAAATTGGAAGGGGGAGGAAAAAAAGAAAGTTAGAGACCTTCTGCTTGATCTTCCCTGTTGAACTTCTGTGTCTTATCCTGGTTTGCTTGCTCTGATCACTCGCTCCCTGGGAGCTTGGCTGCCTGAGAGCCCGAGTGCCTAGGCCAGCTGGGCAGCTTCCTCTGATCTGCTCGGCTAGGAGTCAGGAACCAGAATGAATCACCGCACAGCTGCTGCCAGTACCGGTCCACTCCCTTTCAGCTGCAGCTCTCGGGAGCACACGGTCTCCTTGGAAGAGGCTGTTTGCCAGGCTAGGCCAGGTCCTCCCTGCTTTGCCTCTGCCTGCCCTTTTCTCCTCTTCCACTGCAAGTCCTGTTTGCTCTCCCTGTTCACTTACGTCCTGGGAGCGTGACCGCTTGTGTCCCAGAGTCCCTAGGCCGGCCAGGGCGGCTTCCTCTCGTCAGCTCAGCCAGGAGTCAGGAACCAGAATTGGCACCACCAAAACAGGAAGATTCCAGTCACTCCAGTAGTGTCACCAGATGGGAGTAATTAAAAGCAGGTGCTCCTGACTGAACCAAACCAGCTTCTACCCAGAGGCCTTTTTGTTCCTATTCACTTGGAAAGCCCATTCCTGTGATGCGAAGCGAAGTCCAGCTGCAACAACCTCCAGCTGCTTAATGAGGCTCTTCGAGAACCGCCGTGCCAGTCAGGAGCTGTGCATCGTATGGATGGAAGTAACAGGATTTTTCAAGTTTCCTGTCTTCTTCCTGGTGGGAAGAAGACTCATTGCCGACATAGCACAAAAGGATATTTTAGGACAGCTGGGAGCCAAGTACAATAAGATGCAAAATAAGCGAGTGTCTCATTATGGGATAACTCATGATCCTAAAATCTATAAAACTGACACATGCACAAACAAACACCCTACTCTTCCTTCTGTTTGCTGGAAGGCTATTTCCCCATACAATGAAGATACAGCAACAAAGGCAGACTGTTAAAGAAAAGAGAGTCATGCCGATAAAGTATAGATTATCTATCTGTTTGTTTCATAGGCTGTCCTGCCTTCAGAGATCGAGGCATGTACATGGTTTTCCCAGCCCACCTGCAACGTTTTATTCTCGCGACAACCCTGTGAAGTAGTGTAAGCCACAGCTGTGCTCTGACACCAATGCCCAGCAGTTTCTGCTTTCAGAAAAATCCCGACACTGGTTCAGTGCTCCTCATGCTCAGTGCTTCACTCAGTGAGGACTCAGCGAGGACGCAATACATCAAAACCCTTCACACAAATTAGGGCCCATTATTATGTTACCAGATTGGCAGGTTGGCTGTTCCTTAATTAACAGTCCTGCAGTTACCACAACCCAGTTGTTAGAGCGGCTAACGGCTGGGGCTTTCCAAGTTTCAGTCAATGCAAGCTGATGGATGAAACAGGAGTTTTCGTCTGTGCCCGGCCTGGAAGCACGGAAGAGAGGTGTGGCAGCTCTCCTGAATCAGCTGGGCAAAAGTGCAAGGAACCCGGGGAGACCACATGGCAAGAGGTCTACACAAGTCAGCGAACACCCACCAGAGATACCACTGACGTACTGGCCTAATTGGTCCATTAGTGATTTGTGACATCAACAGGTGCTCTTCCAATTTTACTAACATTTCCTTTCTGACAAGGGATGAGTCATAAACATCACCGGCTGCCAGCCTCAAGTGCTAGCCAGCCTTTGTGCATCCATTTTAAGGTACATGTGAAATGTGATCGACTTTCAGGTCCACATTTTGCTTCTTCCTCCCCTTTATTTTTAAACAATGAGAGCTGAGATTTAGAAGAAACTTCTTTAACGGAACTGACCTACAGAACCCTGCCTCGCTTATACTGCCAGCCGCAAATTTTGCTTACCTGAAAAATCTTTCATATTCACAAAACTCGCATTTGGTTTGGTAATGTTCCTTCACCTGTGCTTTTTTTGCAAGAAATTTGCAATTTAATGACATTCCTTACTTGACTTGCAGGCTGTGAACATGATTATTGGCTGAAACTGAGATGTGTACTTTTCCCACAGATGCTGCCTGGCTAGATTTATAAAGCTGGCACTTTGGAGAGGATGAAAAGAAACTGGTTTTCAGGAAGAAGAGTATGCATAAGGACAAAAAAAAAAATTTGAAAAACACGTTAACAGAGATAAAAGTTTTAATTTACAGAAAGCACTGTTAGATGCTTTGTATACAGGCCAGAATTCTTGAAGCTGGAGGTCTAATTTTTCGCATTAGAAAAATGCAAACACCACACTATGCATAAACATGAAGCAAAAGATCAATCAGAAGGGTATTTGGCTAAGATTATAAAAATAATATCATACCCTTTTCACTTGAATAGCTTAACATAAGCCTGGCTCAACATAAACTTGCTAGCATAGATCAGTATCATCACAGACCCAAAAGTATGCTTTCAACCCATGGACTGAAAGTTTTCACTATAAAAGCTTGTACCCCAGCGACCCCGGTACAACCTTACATGTGCATCCTAAATTCCCCAAAGCCTGCCTCACAGTCAGACTTAGACGCGAACTACAAATTCCGATCGGAAGATAAGCGGTGGCAGTAATAACCACAGTTTGCCCGATCAGGTGAGTTCACACAACACAACAAACCCTCTAGCTTATTAAGCTGCCCCAACAGGCCATAGCCACACGGGCCTCGCTGTGTCATCTGAACCAGGCAGCACCAGGACAACCCAAACAACCACACAGCTGCTCGGCAAGAGCAGCCACAATTCCTTGCCACTCTCACCGAGAGCCACTGACGGCCACTCCCAAAGACCCAAGCGGCACTTAGGGGCAAGCTGTCAGAGGCGGCCGCCCCAGCTCCTGACAAGGACCAGGCTGCTATCGCTTTAAACATATAACAATGCCAGCAAAGTTCTCCATGCTCTGGGGGCGTAGAAAAGCCCTCCTGAAAAGGAGAGGTGAGCTTCACTAGTCCTGACATTCTTCTCTGACTCTCTTTAGGATACAAAATAAAGCAGCTCTCGCTTATCCACCCGCTGCAGCCAGGAGGGAAAGAAGAGAGGATATTCCCTTCCCTGTCCCTGCCGTCCTTTTAGCAGCTGGAGTGCTGCAGCTTCAGTCACAGCACTTGGTCTGGAGCAATTTGAAGGGGAAGGGGGGGGTTGTTTGGAAGATTGAGGGGGCAGGCAACTTCTGAAGTCAGCGCGGCTCAGAAAAAACCAAGCTATTGCAGACGTCGCTCAGTTAATTTCTGGGTAAGCCTGATGTGAGCCGAAGGGAGCTCCCTCACCGCTATAAAGTAATGCTAAGTTTAATGTCATCCCCACCCCATGAAGCCAGAAATAATTGGGGGGGGGGGTTTGGAAACGAGCTTCCTAGGTGTGAGCTGCAAGTTAATATACACCCATGCAAAAACTGAACATTGCATCTGAAGTCTGTGTAGCTTTATTTTCCATCTGCAGACCAAGCTGTAGCAGCAGAAACACAAAAACATTCCCATAGGAGGCTTAAGTGGAAGCTACGGCCACCCTGCCTGTCGGATGCAGCTCTCCAGGAGGGTGTGTATTACGTGACCATGAAAAGATACACACCCCACCGTTTTCCACAAAGAGGTCACATGCCAACCGCTGAGGGAGAAATGCAGCCAAAGCAGAAATGCCTTCTCCCCCCAACACCCCCACTTTTCTTCCAGGACTTCTTGCAAACACATCTTCATTTTAAAGGCTCTGTTGTAGATCAGAAAATCAGTGACCAACCCATGCAACTAAATTCTCTGCCACGTGTTAACCCTGTAGGCTTTAGCCACAAGGCCCACCTGCTAAACTCCACCTGCCTCGCACGACTCGGTCTGCATTTGCCTTAATCATCTGTCCGCCCTTCCTCTTCTTCCCTCATCAGGTCTGGATTGTACCAGGTCAGAACACAAGCGGGAGCTCGAATACCCACGTGGCCCTTCCAAAAAAGCTCCCTGCCCAGAGAAAACAAGCAGGTCGGAAACTGGTCCGTCTTCTCCCCGATGCCCAGTTTGCTCTTTGCAAGGTCTCCCCCTCCGAGCAAAGCACTGACCCAGGACAGGACAGGACAGGGCAGGGCAGGGCAGGGCAGGGCAGGGCAGGATGGCCGAGAAGCAGCCTTGCCGCCACAGGGGCAGGAAGGGGCTGCGGCACGCCTGTCCTGCTGCCGGGTGGCCCACGGCCCGCTGGTTGGCCACTGTGTGGCCAGAACACTGGACGAGATGGACCTCGGTCTGATGCAGCCCTGGGGCTCTTCTCCTCTTCGTGTCCCCCTTTTCCCTCCTCACGCCTGTACTGCCTTTCCTAACTAAGGGAACCTGAACACCCAACACAACACGACCCCCTCAGGCTGTGACATGACCCGCCAAGCCGCTCCAGACCTCATCAGTGAGAGACCTGCCATCTAACAAAAGACTCTTCCGGATCATTGTAAAGGCCCGACGAGGAAGGACCCGCTTTGGTCGCCCTGCCACCGCTCACGCCCAGCAGGAAGCCCCGCACACTCTTCGTTCAGGTGTCCGTAAGAGCCGCTCTTCCAGAAGACTGTGGCCCGCCACATCCCTACCGGCCTGTTTCTCACGCGCACAAATGCGCGTCGTCCGATGAACGACGGCTTTGTCACCCACCGCAGCGCAGCTTAAGCCCCTCTGGCGGGCAGGTGGCAAGTGCGTCCGCCATCCCACCACACACCTGAAGTGGCGACTGCTTCTCTGTGCTGACACTCTTCCATGGCCTTCTGCTCAGGGGAGGAAATCAGCTATAAAGCGGAAGCATCAGAGCAAATGCATGAGGTGGCAGGTTAGGGTTGCGCGGAACAAAGTCGAAGGGACTGGCGGAAACGTGGCAGCTGTTCTTTGCCTTTTGCGGGACTTGTTTTTAAAAGCAAGGAAGAAAACGGAGCGATGCAAGTGAGCCTCCTATAGCCACTCCCTGCTGCGCAGGCTTCCCTGACCAGTTACAGCCTGAGGTGCTCATATCCCACCAGTGCTTCCTCTCCCATGGAGGCAATTACCTCTGGGGAAGCTTAAGAAAAATCGCCCTTACAAGAAAAAAATTACCGCAACCTGTTGTTATTAATTGTTGTTGTAAGCTGCCCCGAGACTTTATTGCGATGGGGCGGCATAGAAATGGTTTAATTAATTAATTGATTGATTGATGATGAAGAGAACGAAAGGACTATTTCTACTGAGCCTGAGCTGTTGTGAATGGGAATAAATTACCTTCATCCTAAAAGGAAAACCTACTCTCACAAGGGTGACTTGTGAAGAAACAAACAGCATTATCCATGCACAGGTCTATCATTAGACTCCCCTTCGGTGGCCATGTAAAACTGCTTCTAGAACTGTCCTTGCTCTGGGATTCCTGCATTACTGCTACTATTCTGTGTGTGTATTATGTCGACACTAACGTTTATTTATATTCAGACATAGAAAGCCACCTTGTGAAGCCAGGGCTAATGACTTTAACAGAATTTGTCCGAGCAAAAATAATGCTTTGTGTACCATACTTCAACCACAGCAGTGGACAAATTATGCCTTGTAAATATTTCTTCTTGAAAGTCAAAGAGAAAAAATAGCACATCACTAATGTTTTAGGGGGAAAATATCCCCGAGATACTGAAGCAAAGTTTAAGCTGCAAAATTCTTCATTATCCTCTCTTCTTGAATCCCCCAAATGAATTATTTGCTCTTTGGAGCAGATACTCTGCTAGCCTACATGATATACTAGTATTGCCATAATGCAATTCACTTGTTAATAACATTATTATATCTTTGGATACCGTATTTTTTGCTCTATAAGACTCACTTTTCCCCCCGTCAAGTCAGGGGAAATGTCTGTGCGTCTTATAGAGCAAATATGTGTGTGCAGTAAGTCTGTCGGATGTGCAGCCCATGGGGAAGGGATGGGGAATGTGCCTGTGATGATGTGCCCATTTGATTCAGAATATTTTTTTCTTGTTTTCCTCCTCTAAAAACTAGGTGCGTCTTATGGTCAGGCGCATCTTATAGAGCGAAAAATACGGTAATCGCAACACTCTGTGTCAGGCTTCTTACACAATTGTGAAGCCTGACAACTCAGCTCTTCATTACTAGCCCTTTCTTCCAAAAACTTTTTAAAAACCCACAAAACTTAAATAGGAAGGAATACCCTGGATTTATAAAGCTTTGCACAGAGACAATTAGCTATGTTTAAGAAACCTCAGAGATGGCGCAGAGAAATGCCAGCGGGACCAAGAACTTCAGCCCCAGGCAATGCTGCACCACTGACACCAGCAGTGAGCTCTCGGGGGAACACTGACGCCCCATGCGCTCTCTCCCAGAAAAGCTTTTGGACACTTCTGTTAGATGGCATTATTACCTGTTACTTTCCCTGTTACGCTCCTCATGTTAAAGGCAAAGAGACAGCGAATTTGCACCTGAGAGACTGAGCTGCCTGGCTCGGTCAACTAGCACATTCACACTGATGCAAGACTTCTGGTTCGTAGCTCACCAGGGCTGGGTTCAGACGACACATCAAGTCCCGCTACTGTAGAAAGCTGCACTTAAAGTGTGATTCACAAGCCACTGTCTTCCTCACAGTTAGGACTCCGAGGGCATGGAATGGGCTTCCACGGGAGGAGGTTGAGGCCCCATCGGTGTGGGTGTTCAAGGATAGGCTGGACGCCCACATGGTGGGCACGTCGTGAGTGGAGCCGGCTGGAGCCGGGGGTCAGACTAGATGGCCCAGGAGGCCCCTTCCAACTCGTGCTGTTTCTACGTTTCTATGTCTTAAGGAACTTGGCAGACCATCATGCACACCAGGGATGGGCCGCCTCTTCCCCTCCTCCCCTCCCCACTCAGTCCCCACACAGCTATCCTGGGGCCACCATGGAGCCCTGAGGCTTGCCCCCTCCCTGACAATGAAGCTAGGAAGTGGGGCGCCCTGTCCCTTCAGACAATTTACAAGTCGGCTGACGGGACTGGCCCCCCGGATGCCACACCCAGCCACAGCAGGCCCTCCTCCTCTGCCAGCCCAAAAGGGCAGCTGGGCACAGCAGGGACAATCCTGGCGGGGGGGGGCTTCCCTGCAAGCAGCCCCCACCGGCAGGTACTGCGCTGCAGTCTGCTATTCGGTGGTCTCCAGGTACCTGAAAAAGGGCCTTACTGGATTGGAAAAGGTTCAGAGAAGGGCGACAAAATGGATCTGGGGCTGGGGCAGCTCCCCGGGGAGGAAGAGCTGCAACAACTGGGACCGTTCAGCTTAGAAAAGAGACGAGGAGGGGGAGACATGGTGGAGGGAATTGAAATGATGCCTGGTGTGGAGAAAGTGGAAAGGGAGACATTTTTCTCCCTTTCTCATATGATTTGAATCCAGAGTCATCCCATGAAGCTGGGAGAGGAGAGGTTCTAGGGAGAGGTTTAGGACAGATAAAAGGAAGCCCTTCTTCATATTTGTTTAAGGACAGGCTGGACATGCGCATGGTGGGCATGTGAGTGGAGCTGGCTGAAGCCGGGGGTCAGACTAGATGGCCCGGGAGACCCCTTCTGACTCGCTCTGTTTCTATGTTCCTATGTTGGCCCGGGAGACCCCTTCTGACTCGCTCTGTTTCTATGTTCCTATGTTCTTTATAACATATAAACTATGGAATTTGCTGCCCCAGGAAGTGATGATGGCTGCCTGCCTGGATGACTTTAAAAGAAGATTGTGCAGATCCATGTAGGAGGAGGCTGTCACGGCTCCTAGCCTTGCTGGCCATGCGCTTCCTCCTTCACCAGAGGTGGCCTGCCTGCACACACCGGCTGCTAAGGAGCTTGGACAGGTGGATGTCTTGCACCCATCCTGCTGGAGGGATCCTGGGGCAGCTGGTTTGCCACTGTACCTACAGAGCGCTGGGTTAGGTGGACATCCGGTCTTCTTATGTTCTGCTGGGCCCCCCTCGAGCAAGTGTACTCTCCAAAGCACCACGCTGTGATATCTTGTGGAACCCCCTTGGAAGCTCTTGATTAAAAAAAAACCAGCCCGAGATTCAGTAAGAGCTGCACATTCACCATTACGGATAGAATGCACCTATGGATTCCTTCAAAGGTTATGTCCTGTTAAACCGTATTTATTATGAATGTTGTCCTACTGTTCTTCGCCTACAGATAAGCTTTTATGCAAAAATATAATAAAACGCCAGTATAATGGAATAAACACAAAGCAACGTTCTAATGTGTAACATAGACAGCGTTCCGCAAGGCCATCCTGAACGACTATCCCACTCTTTTGTGGTGTTTTGATGGGCCACAAGGAAGGAATTGCCCAAAATATGAATTTGGGGGGTTGCTTCTTCTGGGTTAGAGGTTTATAATGCAACTGATTTTTTTTAGGAATGAAAGGGCACTGAATCAGACAAGAATTAAGTAGTCTGCTTTTACGTATAGACAACACTCCAATGCTAAAATAAGACTCAAACTGCATATAGCAGGTGTTACTCTCTCTGTGCAAGAGCCTTGAGGCAGTATAGAAATTATGACGGCAACAACAG